>PVIU01024601.1:0-25287 GCA_004026605.1 Ondatra zibethicus
TTCATAGCAGCATTGTTTGTAATAGGCAGAACCTGGAAACAACCTAGGTGCCCCTCAATGGAAGAATGGATCAAGAAAGTGTGGATTATATACTCATTAGAATACTACTCAGCGGTAAAAAACAAGGACATCTTGAAGTTTGCATGCAAATCGAGTTTTATGGAAACAACATGACCTACCATGCATCCAGGTCAGTATCACAGGCAGCGATCCCTGTGCTATTACAGTCTATCAGTGGAGATACGGATGGAATTACTGCTAAAGGGGGTTAGCCCTTCCCCCACTGTGAGCAAATTTTAAGCTTCTCCTTTCACAGTGGGGTGGGAATTCTATCACACTGTTGACTTAGCCATGAAAGAAGAATTTAAGGTGATGTTAGAGGAAAAATGAGATAGAAAGCCATGTTCGGCTTTCCTTAGTGCTTAGATGGGGAGATAGAATTTCCCGGTTTTCCAAGAAATTCTCCAGTGGCCTTGAAAACTAAGTATGATTCAGCTACCTCTTCCTGGTGCCTCAGAGTGAGATTGTAGATACTGAGGGATGGACCCTGCAGACAGATACCAAAGAGAATTTCTGGTGACATCAAAACAATTGATGCTGCCAACACAAAAGGCAAGACAATTTAAAATACGAGAAGAGGGGACCAAATAGCAGTCCCACTCACAACTGAGCAACCCTACATTAGTTTAAAGAAGAAAACCATTACTCTTTTCTTTTCTACACGGAAAATGTCACATACACAAACACTTTGTCCTTCTTCCCACTGTCAAGGGGAATACACAAAAACACTCCAGAAATTAGAAACTTACCCAAGAAGGATTTGTATAAGAAACATGAGTGCTCCCTTAGATGAAAGTATTGAGATGAAATATAAACATATAACACAGGTAGTTTTAAATCAGCAATGATTAAAAATGAATTTAATTAGTATATTGAATATGTACTAAATATATCAGGCTCAGCAATTGAAAAAGAGAGCAGAGTTGTAAGATGAAGGCTATCCTATTAGTAACACCTACTCCATGTAGATTTATTTCCCGTGGAATCAATTCCCCCATTCTTATCTCTGCATTGTATCAAAGAAGAGTCTCTACATTTGGCCTGAGACCTACTCTTGGACTGCAGTTAATGACTCAGTAGAATTGTCTTAGCATTCTTGCTATCTCTTTAATAATTTACTGCTATGACAAATTCCTTGCTACAAGGAATATAGAGGTTGCACAGTGGTTAGTTAGGGAAAAGATGCTGTTGCTCTAGAGGACCCAAATTCAGTCCCCAGCCTCCATGTTCCCAGCGCTCACAATTACCTGTAATTCTAGATTGGTGTGAGGAATCTAGATTGGCGTGGGGAATCTAAAGGCTCTAGTCTCAGTAAGCACCTACACTCACGTGCACATACCCACACCCATACACAGGCACATGCATATATTCACATAATTAAAATAATTTTTAAATAACATTCCTTAAATATCCCTAGTACAAAAATATCAAAACTGTCATAACTTCCCTGTTTCAGCCGAGATGCTAACTCGGATATTTTCCCCAATAATTGCCCTGTCCTAACTTTGATCCCATCCATGGTTGGGTTTCCTCTGTTCCCTCCAAACAACCTTCCTCTACTGTCTCTCATTGTTACAATAAAAAAAAATTCTCTCCCAACTCTGGCAACCACTTCTAGGCCTACAGGACTTCAGACCTTTGCTACCAATGATCCTAACATTCTTTTCTCCAGTCATTATCGGCAGTGCAGTTTATAGAGTTTTTCAGGATACACATGGCTACTGGAGTGGTCTACACTTATAGGCACCAATTTCCTAAGCCACTTCTCCATGGCTGCTAATGCTCTTCCTTCTGCTGAGGCTGGGAATTTCAGATCTCAAACAGAAGTTGTTAATATCCATCTCCAGTACTGGGGAGGAAGAGGGACTTCTCTGGGGATGTTTCTAGGTTAGAGACTAATGTTCCATTGAACATTTCTCAAGATCATTTTCCTGGTGGCAGAATAATTCCTGTTGGGTTGCTTTTCAGCCCCAGTTACTAGACCTGTGTGTGAGTGTGTGTGTGTGTGTGTGTGTGTGTGTGTGTGTGTGTGTGTATGTGTATTTCATTTATTGCTTCTCTATTGCTTTACACTGAGGCTCAGGAGGTCTGTTGTGCATAACTTAAGTATGACTCTGCAGTTCAAAGCAACTATGTTTCAGGCAGCATGGTAAAGCCTGGGATTTTAGAAATAGGCAAAATGTCCTTGGTCATTTACTAGAAAGTGTCTCACTTTC
The DNA here is from genome assembly GCA_004026605.1 of Ondatra zibethicus. NCBI lineage: Eukaryota > Metazoa > Chordata > Mammalia > Rodentia > Cricetidae > Ondatra > Ondatra zibethicus. Next base: position 2,277 of record PVIU01024601.1, read on the forward strand.
TTTAAGGTATTTTGTGCTATAATTATCATTTTTGCTGCTGTTTTGATGAAGTATAGGATAAAGATGAAGTTTAATGAAAGCATTCTGGGAATAGTAACACTTGAGCTAAACACCGAGGGATGGAAATGGGGTGTCTAGAAAACAACAATATACACATGAGGAACAATAGGCATTCCTTAAACCTTTGGATGTGGGGCCCAGTGAGTGAAAAGTACAGCCAGACAGGTAGGCAAACCAGTTAAAGGCAGACATTGAGGCTGTGCTGAGAGATTCATGCTATTTCTCTGAACGTATTTTCATTCTGAAGGGCTAATTCCTAGGACAGGTAGGCAGGTAGGGAATGGCTGTGACATGTGCTCAGAATCACACAGAGATTAAGCTAAGGCAGTACCATGTGAAAGCAGGTGGATGAAAATAGGGTGGTTATAGGAAATGAGGTCTACAGAAGAGCAAAGGGTTTTGGACAAGGCCTAAACTCTGAGCTTTAGAAACTCGGTAGGTACATACCATTCACTGAGTTAAGGATTATGTGAAGAGAAGAAAGAATTAATTTCCCCAGTGTGCTCATATTAAGACTCCATATCAAGAATTAAAGACTTGTACATCAAAGAAGCGATGGTCATTTTGTATCTGGAGGACAAGAAAGATCTCCCAAACTGGATAATTTGATCACTGAAGTAAAAAGTAAAAGGCACCAATGGTAGCATTTTGAAACTGTTCTTAACTTTGCCACCTGAAATTGGCATTATAATGTGTCCTGCTTCCAAGAGTAACAAATGACAAACACTACATCAGATGTGAAAGTGATATCTTTACATGGGATTGGTTCCGGTTGCTGTTAAAGTCAAAGTTGATTTACTGAGAATAGGGGGAAGACTTAGATTATTCTTACTTCAGAATTAATATGATGGGACATATTGATGGGATAGTCCCTGAGACCCTAGAGAGGATCCCTGCTTTATAAGATGCCCATGACATTGCCTACAATAAGTACACACACACACACACACACACACACACACACACACACACACACAGAAAAAAAAAAACCAAATCACTACTACTCTGGATGGCATAATGGACAGTTAAATGGGAACAGAAAGATTGCAAGAACCAGAGGAACAAAAGTCTGCTGTGATGCTGTACCTTCTAGTGATGAGAGGGAAGCTGTACTCATGATATCTCAACATGTCTGTCTAAACAAGACCTGAATGATTCAAACACCAGTTGACATCCCAAAGCAGATGATGGAACTCTCAGAGGCCCTACCTCTAGATGAAGAGCTACAAGCAATTAACATCTGATGAGAGAGGGGAAATTCATCTTCCCTAGGGACAAGCCCTCCTGATTGTGTGTCTAATAGCAAGTGGCAACAATGAAGGAACTCAGCAGGTTGTATCTATGTTGATGTTGTTCTTTTATGTCTATATGGAACATCAGTGGTTAAAAAAAAAAGAGGTCATGAATTTGGGAGGGAGAGGGTGGATCTGAGGGGGGAGTATGAGATAAAAGAGGGAAATGGTGTATTTATAGTAAAAACAACAAACTTCAGAATTCTCCTTACTCCAACCAACAAAGTTTTATATATATTTAAATGTACACAGTACCCTACAAATACATAATTGCTGTCAAATAAAAATAAAGATATATTTTTAAAGAAAACAATGATGATATGTAAACAAAAAAATCTAAGAGAAGATACACAGAATAGAAATAATTATTTTACTCTTATAATTTTGTAATTATAGGAACAATAAAAAGAATGTCAAGATAATGAGAGTGTGTCTCTGAAACTTGGGGTGGTCTCACTGTTGGTGGAGACCCTTGGTTTGTTCCCGGCTGCTCAGACCCAAAATAATCACACAGAAACTGTATTATTTACAATACTGTTTGGCCAATAGCTTAAGTGTGTATTTCTAGTTAGCTCTTATATCCTAAGTTGACCCATTTCCATTAATCTGTGCATCACTAAGAGGCTGTGGCCTACCGGCAAAGTTCCAGGGGCTCCAGTGGAGGTGTCTGTCTGTCTCCTGTGACTGTGGTGGCTGCATGACTTCTCCACAACTCCGCCTTCTTTCCTTCTCTATCTGCTTGGAATTCCAGCCTTGCTCTATTTTGCTAAGCTACTAGCCGAAACAGATTTATTCATTAACCAATAAAAGCAACACATATACAGAAGGACTTCCCACACCATCTCACATAAGGAAAATTGTTAGAAAAGCTAAAGTTTGTCCTGTGAGTCCATCTAGATGATAACTTACTAGTTGTGGAAGCAAACTAACCCAGTGGAGATATTCTAGGTGGGTGCCAATGTGCCTCGCTATTCTGGAGTCAAGGGTTGATTGAATGTTCAAACTGTATGCACGTTTTTCTTTTTGCTCCTTGAACCATATTTTGCTCATTGAAAATCTCTTTTCTGTTTCAAATCATTTCTATACCTATTTTGAACAATCTTAACATGAGATGTTAGCCTCAAATGAATCAGGTTTCATGAGTTCTTAACTCACATGCTGTTATTGAATATTGATGACTCTTTTAGCCTGAATAGCCTCAAGGGACATCTTAGAATCCACTGCTTTTGCTCAGAAGGCTTTACTTGGGCCATGCATTCTATAAAAATTATTATTTTCCCTCAAAATAATATGAAAAACTGTTTAAAAATTTAAAAGACCCTCTAAGCAGTTTGAAAATATGTAATTATAGGAAATCTATGTAGTGAATGCCACAGTTACTTCCCTTCAGATACAGTACTGCCTCTAGTGACTTACTTAAGTTTTAAAAATATTCCTTTGCATTTTATATGAATAGTGTTTGGCCTGCATCTATGACTTCATAGTACTTTTGTGCGTACACATCTGGAGGCCAGAAGAGGACATAGGATCCTCTGAAACTGGAGCTATAACCTGTTGTGAGTCACCATGTGGGTGCTGGAAATTGAACAGGTCCTCTGGAAGAACCTCTGGTGCTATTAACTGCTGGTCATCTCCATAGCTGCACTGATGACTTACTAAAGACGTTAGAAGAATAATTTGACTATCAAAGAAAGTACCTCATATACAACTTCTGATTGTCTCACACTTCTAATGTTTTGGAGCTTACCTCTGATACTGGTGTTTTCAACATACCTTGTAGAAGTCAAGGGATGGTAGAATGTTCAAAATGTGTGCACATTATTACTTTTTGCTCATCCAAATATACATACTTCCAGATCCAACATATTGTTTCTATACTCTGCTTTAGTTAATAAAACAGGAGAAAGAAAATGCAAAATGCCAGAGATGAAATACACATACTACACCAGGACGCTCCTATTGTGCTTTCAAGAATGGGATAATTTAGCCTCTTCAAGCCTGCATGGATACAGCAGGCTTTGATTAGTTTTTGTACATACTTCCCTGAGACTTTTGTGGTATGTTTAGATAGGTCTCTTCAAAGCCAGATTTTTAAAAAGGTTTGGTTTGCAGGGGTAAAAATAGATATGCAATAATTATGCTTGAATTTCTGCAAGATGGGCTGAGCTTAAGACTCTGTGTTTCCTCAAAAAGAGGTTCAGTACAAAAAAATCACTTATGAAATGAAGGAAAGAGACTGAAGTACTTTTACAGGGAGGGAAGAGGCAGGCAATAGAATTCGCCTTAGCCAGTCATCTGTAATCATGGAAAGCTAAAGCTTCACTCTTCAAAGGAACCATGAGTTCCACTATAAGACTCAAAGTTCCAGACCAACCCACCAAAGGGAGAGGAAGCCAAACTATTCGCATCCCTCTGCTGGTACAGTTGAAAGCTATTCCTGGAGACCTTTGTCCTCATGCATGCCATGTGTATAGCTCAGGTACGTCCTTGTTAATAAGAACTCAAGAGGGTCATCTCTGAAGAAGAGAGGTTGAGTGGGCAAGGGTAAGGCACCACTACCATCTGCATTGAAAGCAATAGTTGCCACATTCTCAAAACTCATACCTTTGGGCTTTTGGGTGCTTTAGAGCTATTTATTTTGCTGAGGGTTTGTGGTGAAAACCTGAAAATTAATTGCTCCCCGCCTCCTCAAAAAACTTGTAGGAACATGCAGCCCGTGGCAGAAATAACCTTACTCTTAATATGATATTTGTGTGATTTTTCTTATGATAACATAAATATGAATTTCTTATGATAGCATAATTAGCCATGAAGAAATAGAACATTTCCGTTTTAGCAACTAATCCCAGTAAAAAATATGTTTTAGGGCTATGAGTAATTAACGGGCCAGTGAATATAAGAGATCACATGTTAGCAACCAGGGAACTTGGAGCTTAGATGTTTTCTTTTGGTATGAGTTACACCTGATTACAAGAAAAACAGTTCTTCATCATTTTCAAATGACTAAAATGCAGTCTAGCATAAACCACACAAAAATCCAGACAGATGCCACTAAATTTCTTGAAGCATAGGCGTAAAACTTTTGATAAAATATGTTTAACAATTAATTTATCTGACTGTTCCATTAACCCTTGTGTTCCATATACTCATGAGATATCTCAATGAGCAAATGCATGCGTGGCTGAGACTATTCTTCAGTGATGTCTTTTCTGAGGGTCAGCACATTTTTACTGAGAAAGCAGGTGATAAACGAGGAGAGGGTTTTTAGCTGTGGATATGGGGAGGAGCCAGAAACTACTGAGTAAATTACGTCCACAGATTCAGATACATGTGCATGAGCCACATCCTTCCTCTAGGAGCTAGATTCATTTGTGTGAGAAAGATGAGGACTCCTCAACCACTGAAGCCACAGCTCGGACATCATGCTTAACAGTTTAGCAAGTTATCAATATCCATATATGTCCCGTCTGTCCACATGCCTATCTATCTCCCTAACTGTGTACTTATCACCCATCTATGTCTGGGTAAGTACCTAGATATAAAGATGATGTGTGGTATTCATAATGTGTGCTAATGATGTCAAGGGAGACAAGGTCCTGCATGTCAGGAAATGTGTGATCACCAGTCCTTGGGCATCATTCCATGCAGTGAGCAAAGCTCTGCTGACTATAAAGCTGAAAAGCTGTGCCCCAGAGCCTTGCCCACTACCTGTGCTTATGAGCGAAGCTCACAAAGCACAGCTGCATGCATTATTTTATGTACTGTCTTTAGCAGCATGGCACTCGTGATGGTAGATTTAAACTGCCCGCATCCTCTCAACGTTTTCTGTCTGATGCTTCACCGAAAAAAAAGGCTTCCCAATCCCTGGTACAGAATGCTATTGTAAGAAACACATTTACTCTTTCTCTCTAAACAGTAGAGTTAGATGATTATATGGCTGCAGGTCATAATATGGTTCTTTATTTTATATCATTGCTTTACATGATTTCTAATACGCTATTTTTAGAAGCTACTTTGGTATTGTTCTTTCTATAATTAGCAGGTTTTACCTTTCATCTTATTTCACTTTTCTCTGTCTGGGGTGTCAGTTCAGGCCCCATGTTAAGAATAAGAAGAAATTATCACATGAAATTTTTGTATATTCACTTATGCTATTTTGTCCAAATTCAGAGAGATGGGGGAAGAAAAGAGAAAAGATGTTAAAAAAAATGAGACCATGAGATGGGGATGGCAAGAGTCCCCATCTCTGAGGTGCACTGAGGTGGGTTTAGTAAGTATAGTCTGTGGATGATCACAGGGCTTCAATTAGCCTGCTGATAGGCATGGTCTGCATGCTGACTGCTACTCATGGTAGGGAATTCAGGAAAAGATGACTGTGGCTCAGGGATAATGAGAAGAAAACTATTTCCGTAAAAGTCAAAAGGAAGGAATTAGTTCTTAGAAGCTAAAAAGGATTGCCTAGTCTAAATTTTAAGTGTATATTCATTATATTAACAAAAAGAAAGTGGTTTGGTGATTAAACATGGGTGTGAGAACATAGCTTCATGTGGCTTGAGTTGCAAACAGCAGGTCTGGAAGTGCTTTTAATGAACCTAGGAAAATACCATGGTGATGTTTATTAGTGCAAATATATTAAGTACCGTGTTTGGGCTTGTAGCTTGTTTCTGTGATTTCACATAGTGCCAGTGGTTTAGTGTACACATGTACTGACCATAATGTAGGGAGGGAAAAGAGAGAAAAGCATTGACGTGACCACTGCATTAATTTTTACCTTCAAATCCAAAGTTAATGGTTCACTCTGGACCACGGTAGACATAGCTTAAGGAGAAGTTAGATGACTCTGACAGTCATACCCAGGGATGTGTAACTGAAAGAAGCAAGAAATGTATTCTCTTAGATGCTTATAAAAATAGAAATGATTTCTCATCTGTTCAGATGCAAATAATCTTCTAAAGGGATTAGACACACAAAATTGTATTTAAACTTCATACTCCATGTCAAGATCCCACTCTTCTCACTAATTAAACCATCCTTGTATAATTGAGTATTTATTTAAATGTCCACTAGGTGCAAAGCATTTGGCTAGAGCTGAGGGGTCTTGTTATTTATGGAGATTTAGAAAACTGCAGATGACTGATTCCCTATGGACAAATGGTAAGGAGACTCATATTCATTGCTTAGTGGTGGGAGTAGGGAGGAAAGAAGAGAGAAAGAGAGGGAGGGAGGGAGAGAGGGGAGAGGGGAACTAATACCTAGGAAAGGATAGGGAGAAATAATTAACAAATGATTATTTGATTGTCTAAAGGTTGAAACAGTCTTTAAGACAGAAAGGATTTTACTAATGGAAATGGACAAAACAGAGATGTCTGTAACTTAGGACAGACAAAATGACCCTTAATAGTGGCATGTACCCTGTGGAGGGAAACAGTGAGTCATCTTCTTAAGTGAAGAACTGTCTTGTAAGCAGGGAAGCGAGTACAGAAGGAAGCTGTGATCTTCCTGTAGATGGCCTCAAACGCTGAGTTTGAAACCTATGTTTCTGTGACAGGTGGCTAAGTAACACCAAGAAAAGCAATTCAGATGCGAGGGGCAAAGAAGGAATAAAGAATTAGAAAGCTATTTAAAAGGCTGAAATGACAAATTCCGGGTAACTTACTTTGGAAGGATACAGAAATATAAAGAACATGCATGTTGAAGGGAGAAAGCAACAGTGTAATGTACAGGAAAGATTGTAGTGGCATTTCAAATGGATTTTAATAAATAAAGACTGCTTCAAGATCTGAGAGTAAAATAGGCTCACTGGTCATCCTTACAGACCACATTATGGTAACACACACCTTTAATTCCAGTAGCCACAGTGACACTCACCTTTAATACCAGTAGTCACAGTGACACACAACTTTAATCCCAGTAGCCACAGTGACACACACCTTTAATCCCAGTAGCTACAGTGAGACTCACCTTTAATTCCAGTAGCCACAGTGACATGCATCTTTAATCTCAATGGTGCATGCCTTTAATCCCAGCCCTAGAGAGAAATATAAGAGAGGGGGTGAGGGGCAGACAGCTCTCAGACATGCAATCTCCTTCTGAGATTCCTTGAGGCAGATCAACATTTTTGGAGTGAGGTCGAGGTAAGAGCAAGTGACTGGCTGTTTTACTTTTTGGATCTTCAGGTTGAACCCCAATTTTTGACCCTGAGTTTTTATTAATTGTGCTTCAATAGACAGTTAATGCATTTAATGTGTAATTTCAGTATACTGTGCACTTAATAAAAAGTATCATTTACCAGTAGTCTCCCTGTGTTTCAAGTTTGCTTTATTGGATTTCTGTCAACTGTTATCAACTCTAACCCAAAAATATTAAGTAGAAAGTACCATAAATAATCAATGTGTGGATTTTAAATTACATGCTATCTTAAGTAATATGAAAAATGCATCCCTTTTCCTCTTCCCTGCTTAGAAAATGAATCATCTTGTTGTCCAGAGTATCCACTCTGTATATATTATCTACCAATGACTCACTAAGTAGATTTCTTAGATAAAATATCTCTTGCTGAAGCATTTCAGGGATCTGTTCAAATAACACATCAGACTTGATACTCTCTGTGGTTTTGGTCATCTATTGACTGTAATCCAATGTATGCATGAATATATGGGCAGGATGTTACTTTGATCTAAAAATGACTTTAAAGCTAGAATATCTGACTCTAGCATTATATTTTTCTTTTTCCTACTTTTAAATTTTTATTTTTTAAAAAGAGAAAAGCTTTTTATTTGCATTTTACATACCAATCCCTGTTTCCACTCCCTCCCCTCTTCCCATACCCTCCACCTTTCTCCCCATATCACCTCCATCCACTCCCCAGAGAGGGCAAGGCAAATTGCTCCAAGGAAGGGCCAAGGCCCACCCCACTATATCCAGACTGAGCAAGGTACCCATTCAGAGAGAATTGGTTCAAAAAAAAACCAGTACAAGTAGCCAGCAGGGACAAATCCTGGTACCACTGCCAGTGGCCTCACTGTCTGCCCCAGCCATTCAACTGTCACCCACATTCAGAGAGTCTAGCTTGGTCCTATACTGGTTCCTTCCGTGTCCAGCTGAAGTTGGTGAGCTCCCATTAGCTCGGGTAAGTTTACTGTGGGTGTCCCCATCATGGTCTTGACCTCTTTGCTCATATTCTCCCTCCTCCCACCTTTCAGCTGAACTTTGGGAGCTCAGCCCAGTGCTCTGCTGCAGGTCTCTGCCCGTCTCCATCAGTTGCTGGATGAAGGTTCTATGGTGACATTTAAGACAGTCATCAATCTGACTGCAGGACAAGGCCAGTTCGGACAGCCTCTCCATTATTGCTTAGAATCTTGCCTGGGATCATTCTTGTGGGTTCCTGGGAATTTCTCTAGTGCCAGGTTTCTTGCTAGCCTCGTAATGGCTCCCTCAATCAAAATATCTCTTTCCTTGCTCTCTATCTCTGTCTTTTCCCCATCTTGACTTTCATGTTCCTCAAGTTCTCCTCCCTCATCCCCTTCTCCTCTTCTCCTCCTCTTCCACCCTCTCTTCTCCTTCCACCCCATGCTCCCAGTTTTGTAAGGCAATCTTGTCTATTTCCCCTACCCAGAAGGATCTATATATGTTTCTTGTAGGGTTCACCTTGTTATTTAGCTTTTTTAGGGTCATTGACGATAGGCTTGTTATCCTTTGCTTTACAAATAGTATCCACTTATTAGTGAGTACGTACCATGTTTATCTTTCTGGATCTGGGTTACCTTGCTCGGGATAGTGTTTTCCTAGAACAATACAAATAGATCCATATTTATCACCATGCACAAAACTCAAGTCCAAATGGATTAAAGTCCTCAATATGAATCCATCCACACTGAACATGATAGAAGAGAAAGTGGGAAGTAACCTTCAATGCATGGGCACAGGAAACCACTCTCTGAATATAACACCAGTAGCATAGACACTGAGAGCAACAATAAATAAATGGGACCTCTGAAACTGAGAGTTTCTGTAAAGGAAAGGACACAGTTAATAAGACAAAAAGACAGCCTACTGAATGGGAAAAGATCTTTACCAACATATGGCATCTCTATCAAAGGATTTCTAATTAGTGGATCATTTGTGTGCAGAGACCTATATACATGGAATCATGCGGAAGGTACTTTCTTATGCCTGGTTTCTTTGACAACATTTGTAAGCCATTCGCATCATTGCCTGCAATTATAGCTCACCCATTCTTATTGATTCATTGTGTGAGCATACCACAATGTCATTACCCTTTCCATTAATGAATATTCAACTCATTTCCAATTTGAGCAATAAGGAATGGTACTGAAATGATTATTCTCCGGTATGTCTTTAAGTGAACTATATTCATGTTTCTCCCAAGTATTGTCCTAGCACTAGAATTGCTGCTTCATGGAGTGTACGTTTTAGCTAACAGTTTTCCACGACATTTGTAAGAATTTACACTCTCAGTTGAAGTGCTTGTGACTTGTAGTTGCCCTACTTTCACTGGTATTATCAGGTCTTATTAATTTTAGCCATTTGAGCTTTTTGAAAAGGGTCATTTTGACATTTATTTTCAAAATATTCAAAAACTTACCAAGAAATATTCATACTTTGTCTGCTTAGCTAGCTTTTTTATGTTTGTTGACAGATTAAGAGAGAAACTTGTGTGATTATCCCATTAAAATCTTTCTTCATTTCATAGAGATATAGGAAGCATAACTCTCCAGACTCTACTAAAGAGCTGAGAAAAAGTGATTCAAATGGAGCATATTCTCAAAAGCCTGCTGACGTTTTTCTTGATGATCTTTTAATGTATTTAAGCCAAATGATATTTGGCTTAAATGACACTCCCTCTGCCATATCTGGTCCCGTGTAGGACAAATAATCTCAATATCTATCACATTAGGATTACGTGATAAAAAATACTTTCATTTGGTAACCTTTGGGTATATTATGGATCTGCAGATTTATCACAGCCTTATTCAGTATGTTTCCTTTCTAAGGAAGAAACCTGTAAATAATTTTGGGCTCAATTGCCAGGAAAACAAGACGGAAATGATCTATGTCTGTGGGTAGTATGCACTAGAAAATACCTCCTGAAATCCCATGCATTGAAGAGCCATGTCTGCATAGGATCCTGCTATAATGGATGCCTTGAAATAGTTTGCTGTTGAACTTAGCTCTTTCATGATGCTTTTATCCATGCCCTTTTATTTTCCTTTCGTTCCATCCCATTCTTTCCTGCATGCAGTAATAGTAACAGATGCAAAGAACCCTCTTGATACATCAAATAAGCAACTCATCGTGCTGCTGCTGATGTTGAGGCCACTGGTGATGATAACGGAGATCCACTGTGATAATTTCAAATAAAATTAACTGAGTTAGATTATGGAAGTTGCTTCTGGAATGATAGATCCCGAATGATCCTCCTCAAAGCAGTCATTTAGTGGAAGGTGGAGGGATTAAGAAAGCAGCAGAACTGGCTGATACAACAAAAGATAAACCACTTTTCTCTGCACTGCTGGTTTCTTCTTATGCTTTTTTCTGGAAACTGGTAGCTTAACTTCCTTTGGACTTTCTGCAAGTGCTCTCAAAGGGAACTTAAGAAACTTCAAGTGCATTTCTTTTCCATGCAAACAAATGAGCCCTGACATGATCACTCCCTTCAGTAGATAAGTCATGGATTATAGTAAATTTTGTGACACCACCCCCTTCTCTACAACCAGATTGTAAAACTCATAAGGGCTGAGATATCTTCTGTACATCTTTGTATTTGCCTTGCACTTAACTCAGGGTGGGGAAAATGTCACATTATCCTGCTGATTAAGCCCATTAAGGATTCAGGTTACATAACTTTCCTAATAGGGAGTGAAGAATAAATTCTGCTAGTGAGTTTAATGTTCACCTAAAGCATCAACAGCAAATGTAGAGGCAGTGCCCTTTGGCCATGTACAAAATACAAGGGAGAAAGTGGTCTTTTTCTAACTCTTTGTGAATTACCCTCAAATAAGTTCTCACCTTAGGGGCAGAATGGGATTTGTTTGTTCTCCTACAGATTTTTCTTCAGCCTTGGTGTGAAACCACCAACTGAGTTGAAAGATCCAAACTGGGGCAGGGAGTTTAAAGAGGGGCAGAGGATGTCAGTTCCAACAGAACCTCAAGTTTGTTGTGAGTGAACTTCATCTGTTGAACAGAGAAGCATCTGCTCACACATAATTGTAGATAGGAGAGAAAATTCTTCATAAAAGAATACTGACAGGACAATATTCCTGTCTGATTACATGATCACACGCCTATTTAATGAATAAAGCTATACTTAAGATCACTGTTGGAAAAATTCTAAACAAAGTGAGGGCAATAATTTACATCTCCATTCATATAAGAGGGAAGAGGGCTATTTTCCCATGCTTGTAGTGGGATGATACTTCTGAGTGTCTTATGAGGCACTTAAATAAAACATGCCCACATATGCATTGCCTGCATTAAAGTTAACATGAAGATTGTATTCAGCTGTAGATTACAGGAGCAGAATTAAGCTGTAGATACCAAGCACGGTGAGAAACAACTATACCCCTAATATTCTGGAGTTTGTGACAGGGTCCCATAAGTTGGAGACCAGTCTAGACCAGCAAGTCTCCATATGAGAACAAACCAGCAAACCAAGAACAATTGTTATACTATACTTTGTTAAATAATTAATCAATTAGCCTTTTAATGAAAAAAGACATAAAACATAGAATATGTTCTTTTCATTCAAGGAAAATGATTTTTTTAAAAAACAGTATAAACACATTCTTTAAATTTGTTTCAACCTTCAAGAAAGAGATTTTAAGAGCTATCATGAGGTCTAAGAAGATGAATCAGTAACTTGCTTGCCTTGCAAGCATAAGGACCTGCATTCAGTAACCAGCACACATAGACAATATACGAACACACACATGTGCGTTTGCACCTATACACACACACACATACATACAACGGTGCACAATTATAATAAAAACAATGGAAAAGCAGGAATAAACTAACCCTGTGGCTCACTGGCAAGGCAACTTACCCTAACTCATAAGTTTCAGGACAGAACAAGACCCTTTCTCAGAAACAAAAGGTATATGTTGCCTATGGAACAGCATCAAAAGTTGAACTCTGGTCTGCATGTGTACATCTATACAGGTACATCCCTCTCGTACAAACACACACACACACACACACAAAAGGAAACAGAGCCATCCTGAGATGATAGAGGAGAATGTGGATCGAAGCCAGCTGTTTGTGCATAATTGTAGGGAGTAGATGGGAGCAGGGAGACCCTTGAATTCCGTGTCTTCACCATTGTACTCTTATTCATTTCGACTGACAATACTTAAGCTAGGAAGCTTTTCCACTTTTTTGACACAAAGCACCAAAAGGTACTGGGAAATATGCTAAGAATCTTTTAGAATTTTGTTGCACACTGAGATATTTGTTAAATGCCTATATCCACTCAATAGGCTGAGACAGGAGGGTTGAGGCAAGTTCAGCGCTTGTCTGGGATTTCATAGTGAATTTATCTAGGCTAGACTACAATGTAAGAGCAGTCTACCTCAAAAAAGAAAAATAGTACATACAATGAAAGGGAAATCAGCAGTATTATACCAAAGTATTTAAAATATATCAAACAGAATGCAAGGCATGAAATAAAGTGAAGGACCCTATTCTGACAAATTTTGTGCATTGCTTGTGGTTTCTTGAGCATAAAAATCATCTGTAAATAGTCCTTGTGTTAGTAGTGAGTGGTCCAGCATAAATAGACATAATTATTTCAGCACCTTTCTTACCTTGTTTACTGTATTCCCATTGCATCATACTGTACTACTTGCCTGATTTCTTCAGAAAGACCCAATACATTTGCTTTATATTGTTTAGGTGAGTCATTGGCTGTATATCTTAAAGCAATTTTGCCACTGACCTTACTTCCAATTTACTTTGTGGTTCTTACACATTAATAATGGTTCATGTGCATGTCACATTTTATGATCTATTCTCCTCTTGTTTGGAGAAATTTGAATCAATCACAGTAAAGGTAACTTGTTTCATTGATTTTAAAATTTCACAGGAAGGACACACTCAGTGAAAGGAAGGGAGAGAGATTGGGGGTGGGCGCATAATAAGAGTCACTATTTACCTCAACATGTTATATTCTCCAAACTAAGACCGGGGTACATTCCATAAGTAAATAAACAGCTGCTTCTCAATAGAAATGGAAATAATGAGGCCACATAGGTGTTGCCGTGGACTCTTCCTGTGGGACTTCATTACTGTGGCAAGTTCATTCCCAGAACTAGAAAATGCCACTTGGGTTTTCAAAGCATAGTCTTTATCTCCAATTTGGCTTAAATCTTTACAGAAAAATATCAACAGATGAGTGTTTTGATAATCATCAAGAGTGTTTTAACCACAAGTGATGTTTATCATTGTACAAACAGCTCTGAATACTAACTTACTGTGTATTTCACCTGATTTACCAGTGTCATGATGGGTTGTTATTAATACTACATTGCTCCTAATAGTCAGCACTAACTGACTATTAGTTAATAGTCAATAAGTTAATATCACCAACCCATAACTTTCTAGGTTTGTACTGAATCTACTATATTAATTAAGTCAAAAATACTCTATGTCCATGTGTACACTTATGTGGGATGCTCATGTATGTGTGGGTGCTTGTGTATATGTGTAAGCATGTGCATATGTGCATGAAGACCAGAGAACAACAACATTGGGTATAATTCCTCAGAATTCTTCTATCCACTTTGGTTTTATTTTGTTTTACTTTGCTTTGTTTTTTATTTCCTTAGCTACATTTTATTACTCTACCTGCCTCCCTCCCTCTTCCCTCTCTTTTTCTCTCTGTCTCTGTCTCTCTCGCTCTCTCGGTCTCTCTCCCTCCCCGTCTCATGTGTGTGTTTATGTGTGTGTATGTGTGTTTGTGTGTGTGTGTGTGTGTGTGTGTGTGTGTGTGTGTGTGTGTGTAACTTGCAGAAGTTGATTATCTCCTTCCACCATGTAGGTCAAGGATTGACTAAGGTCATCTGACTAGACAATAGCCACCTTTGTCTGCTTTGCTATCTCACTGGTGCCACTTTTTGTCTTGTTTTGGTTTTTCTTTCAGAATGGGGACTCTCATTGACCTGGTGCTAGTTATGTATGCTCTGCTGGAGGTATCTGTCTGTCTCTCTCTCCCTAGCTATGGGATTGTAAGTGTACATTGTCATTTCCAACATTTTAGGCTTTTTGTTCAAGTTCTATGCACCAAACTTGAGTCATAGTGCTTGAAAGGCAAGTACTTTATGGATTGAGATATCGCTCTAGCTAAAGTAATTTTTATTTGAAATGTATGTTTACTTCTTCGGGCTATTATCATCTATAGACAAATATTTTAGAAGTCTGTAAGTCACTTTGCATGAATGGCACAGATCAACTTTGTAGCATCTATGATGAGCTGCCAATTTTTGTCCATGTCCATTCCTTTTTTTTTTAAATTCAAGAGGCTCGTTTATTCTGGTTATGCATCTTTCTTCAACTTAGCTATGTTTTTCCCTTCTCTAGTTGTCTGCCTATCATTGAAGGATAGTTTTTCAGTACAGTCAAAGAGCTGAGAAAACAAATGATGAGCAGGCAGGTAAAATAGACACTTAGTTCCTTGAACAGCCAGAGAAAAGGGTAGAATAGAAATTTTAGTTGCTTGTGGTTCTGCTTGATCTGTGATCCATCCATTTGACATATAACATATTGTTGGAGTAGATAATAGGAAGTTCATAGAATATGTTCCCATATGCTTATCATAAAGAACAGATGTAAGAGTTGATTTCCTGCTTGAATTGTGATTTGAGCACTGAACAATTTACTTAATCAGAAATGCCTTTATTATTCATGAAACTTCTCCATCCTGATCACATGTGTTTGCTTCAACTCTGAAAGTGACTCTGTACTCAGGGCTGACAAACTCTGTTGTAGGAATTAGGATGTTAACCAGAAAAAGGTCATGCATCCAATCCCAGATGGCCCAATTAGTGTCAAACAAAGAAAATGTCAGTAAATTATGATACGTTTCAGTATCAGTAATTGAAGTCACTTACTGTATGAGAGTTAAAAATTGGTACAAAATTAGTACCAAAACATCCCAACAATTGTGGGAGTGGAACCAAAGATGGTAGAGATGGTTGCCAGGAGAAATGTGGTGGCTGTGGTCATTTACTATGCAACAACTATTTCTGTCTTTACTATGTGTGGAATCATGATGCAACAGAAGCTTGATGTTCCAAACAGCTTCCCAGTTTCCCATGAAGCTTGGGTTCTGGATATACTTGAAATAGACTTGGAAGCAACAGACGCAGAAGACTCTCCCTGCAATTCTTACTCGTGAGAATGGCTGCAGAATGATGCTTGTGGCTAGTCTAGTAGTAAACAAGTAAGTAGACCTTGTAGTAAACAGTCATGGAAGGAAAAGAAATATTTCATTTCATGTTATAGAAGCTGCCATACTTCCATGTCCCTGCACTGACTTGTTCAAAGAAAGCCCCTTATCTCCCCAACTTCTATCCCTTAGGAATTCTTCAAAAAACATTCTCCTATCCTAAGTTGCATTCTTTTTGAGTTTCTATTACCTATGATCAGCCTTGTCAGGTATGGAAGAATAATTAATCATGGAAATTAAGAACTATAGTTTATCCAATATTTATTAAATGACAGACTGTTGTAGGAGGCCGCTTGTTTGTTTTCGGCTGCTCAGCCTTAAAATAATGCCACAGAAACCATATTATTTGCAATGCTGTTCCACCAATAGCTTAAGTGTATTTCTGGCTAACTCATATCTTAAATTAACCCATCTCCACTAATCTGTGTATCGCCACGAAGCTGTGGCTTACCGGGTTAAGTTCCAGCGTCTGTCTCTGGCGGAGCTACATGGCTTCTCTCTGACTCTGCCCTTCTTTCTCCCAACATTCAGTTTAGTTTTCCCTGCTTAGCTCTGTCCTACCCTAACATGCCAGGACAGTTTCTTTATTAACCAATGGTATTCACCACATACACAGGGGAATTCCACATCAACAGAGAAATTGAATCTCAATGGGACTGATTTCCTTGTACTAGTTCACAAAATTAGTGAAGGGCAGAGTCAGCTGTTTTCAAGTTTAGATTTATCTGTCCTGGAACTAGCTCTTGTAGCCTCGAACTCACAGAGATCCGCCTGCCTCTGCCTCCTGAGTGCTGGGATTAAAGGCATGTGCCACCACTACCCGGCCTTTTTTAATTTGTTTTTTAAATGGCTACTATTTTTTCAAAACATCAAAAACGCTCAAAGATTTAGACCATATATAAAACCTAAACTCAAGATACATAATGCCATTGCCTCAAAAGAATAGATGCTATGGACATCAATATATATACCATTGACCTTGGAATAGCTAAATTATAGAAGCAAATCCATGTTTTCTTCGATTGCTATGTTACTACCTGTGATGCATGGACATAGATTCAAGTCACAGAAAATGAGTGTAATTCCTTAAACCATCCCATCTATTGGCATAACACCAAGAAGTTAATTATTACCTTAGTGGGTAGGATTTTACAGGTCAGAGCCCTTCGATCTTATTTGGAAGTCTTTATACTTCAAACCCTTTTAGAAATTGAAACATTCTAAAAATAAAATGTGCATAATTTGTCTGAGTCTTTCATAGTTAGTGATCCATTTTAAAACAAAATAAAAAATGGCCCAGAGAATGAGGGAGTACCAAGGCATGAGATGCTCAGGTCTTACATTGCTGGCCACAGCTCTGAAAGAGAACTACATGGTCCAGGAGCACCATCCCTTAAAACAATGAAACCGGCATCAGCATCAGGGATATTGACATGGGTATCAAGTGATGGATGCTTAGAAAAGGTGCTTTACCCGAGAAAATATAACTCTGGCGTCAAATCTAAACTACTAAAACTAAAGAGCTGGAGATACAGGGAGACAAGTAATAAGATCCCCCCCCCCCGGGATAATAAGTTTCTCCACAGATGCAGTACACCAGATCAAGCTGAATTGAAAAATTATAACAACAGGTATACTTGAGGAGAGCAAATCTTTGGTGGGTTCTCTGGTGCTAGAGAGCAAGGCTGGAGAAGTCACTCTCCCAAACAAAAGCATGGAGACTTTATGGGTTGCAAGTGAGGGGTCTGCCACAAGCTGGGTTTGTGTCTAAGTATGGTCAAATACTGAGTGCTTTGTCAAGAACTTAAGCGGCTGGCAACTTCAGGGGAGGAAGCTGCAGTAGCCATCAGGAAAGCAGAACTGGACTTTTGATGCCTTTCCTTTGTCCAGAGACTCTCTGAGCGGGCAAGGGCTTCTCCTAAAGAACCTACCTACAACCGGTCAGGCTCCTACAGTCTGTTGTACTGGCAGTTGAAAGGAGTTCTGCTGAAGATGGGGTTTGCTCCATAAAATGGTGTAAGGGGGATGCTCCCGTGAAAGGACTTCACGTTTGCTTTTTGACTTATTGGCATGAGCTCTGGGACATCATTGTTAAGTACAAGACTCTGGAGACATCAGGTTAAATTTGAATCCTTACCCTGCCATTTACTTGCTACGATTCTGTACTTCTGTGTAATAGTTTGGCTCTTACGGATCCTCTTTAGGCCTGTATGTTAATGCATTTGTCTCCATGACTCTCCTACAAGGCAGTATATCCTATGAAATTGGGCCGAGGGAAGGTTTTAGGTAGGTTGCAGAATGCCTCTGAAGAGGATACTATAGCCTTTCTGCAATCATTGAGCAACTTGCTCAACCCTGTGCTACCTGACACTAAGCTCCAAAGCAATGGACCCAAGCAACTGAAATCCCTAAACTATGGCTGAAAGTAAAGTGTCCCTCTGTCTAGGTTGTTCCTCTCAGGTATTTGTTACAGTGTCTGCAAATGGAAAGATGATTATCACCTTTGGTTTCTCTGCTTTCTAAATGAAGGAAGGAATAGTAGCACTTTCATTTTGGAGACATCTATGAAACTTTATGTATAGAGGATTGGTAGTATTCTTACTGGTTGTGTAGGAGACTGGCATCAAATGTCTCAAACAGTAGTGGTGGTTCAGTGGGATAAGGTTACAAAGTGATTCTTCCTACCATTACTAATGTCCCCAAACTTCTGGGACTCTGTGGCTTAGCTGGAGGATTGTTTCAGACTATCTTGCTTAGCCCTTGGTAGGGAATCTGAACATATATCCAGTTACCCATCTCAAAGTGTTAGAAGAGCTGCTGTGTTTGAGGAATACATAGCACCTATTTACAACACTGAGACAGTTGCTGAAAAGAAGACGTGCCATAGGCTCCAGATGAGTGAAGATCGGCATCTTCCTAGGAGAAAAATATCTCAGAAGACTGCAGTCTGGCCTTCATTTTGGTATAGCACATCTCTAGTGGCTTCCAGATGCATATGAGTAGAGTTTTAATCTCAACATCAGTCAGAAATCTCACTCATTACATTTTAAACCCTAAACCAGAAAATGAACATCGCTTTCTTTCCATCTTTGCCTAGTAAGATATTGAAGTTTACATAAAGACTTGGCTTTCTTTGGGAATTTCCCTATTGGGTATACGATGTCCAAATTTAATTAAAATCCATGCCGCAGGCTTTAAACTCCTTTAGTGAGTGAAAATGATAGGAAGGCCCAGATATTTTTTTATTAGGTTTGATGTCGATTGAGTTACAGCATGTGCTATGACTGAGCTCCCTTGGAACACGCCATGCATTCTTCTATGCCACCTGGCTACGAAACAAACATGAAGGATTTGGCTCTAACAGGAATAAAACCTCTGCATTAGCGAAACAGAAAGACATTCCTCGTGAAAACATGGCAACTTCAGACTTTTTATTGTCCTCCCTCCTGCCAATGACCTGAGAGTCTTTATTCTTTCCAGGAAAGAGAGAAATAAAAATATCTCTGTGGAAATGGAAAGTAGCATTTTTTTTCTACTCTCCTAATAGGGTGTTCTCCCTGAAGCAAAGCAGATGTAAGTGGGAGATGTCTTGGAATAGATAAGAAATGACTACTTTTTAAAAGTTAAAAATATTAATACCTGAAGAAAGTCATGGGCCACACTTCGAGAACATCAGAAAAAGATTCCAGGTCATTAGACAGGGCCAGCAGTCATCACAGAGGGAGGCAATGCGGCTCCTGGCCATAGGCACTGGCTTCTCTTTGTCTTGGGAACTGAATTGTTGAGTGGCCTCCAGGAACTTAATTAAGTTCCCAGATTCTTCTTTTTGACAAATCCAGAATACAAACAATGACCACCATAGCCTGGTGTAATTGAATTTCTATGCGAGCAGAGCATTCTACAGTGAGAATCCTATATGAGAGCTGGTAATTATAGAACACAAACAGGATGCTGACTGGGGCAAATAGGCCAGGTGGCTGACTTTTAATGTTTCAAGTGATAGTGAAGACTTATAAAGTATGTGCCATGGAGAAATATGGAGTTATGGTTATTTGGAAATTCGTAGCGCTGTCAAAGGCCGGGCTTAAACATGACAGTCGGCAGGGTGGATGTGGACAGCTAGCTAACTCCCGCTGTAATTTGGGTGTGTCATTTCTGTTCACAAGAAGTCAGATAAATGCTTTCGGGAATGTATGAGTGAGAGCCATTTGAAACAGGAGAGAGATGTCAGCAGGCAGGTTGGGGACTAATCGCAGGGAGTGACACAGATGAATGCTGGGTCCAGTGGGAGCAACACTGATACAAAGGAGCCATTTCTGAGAAGCCCAGGCTTCAAAGAAAATAGCCCACAGCAGAGAGGCTGACACGGAGATGAACGAATAATGAAACATACAATAAAGACCAAATCTGATAGGGATTTGAATTATATGCGAGGAAAGTATTTCTGGAGAAAATGAGATGATAGGAAGGGTTTGGTACAAACTGAAGAATTCATAACTAGAACGGCTCACAACTTCTATCATTTAATCCCTGAAAAGCCCCAGCCTCTGTGAGATAGTGGTTAGTGGAAGGTATAATATCAGGAATTTTTTTTTCCCTGAAACTTGAGACCGCAGAGTTTTTCCTATGTGCTCTGTCCATTCAAGTGGAGAAAGACTCTGACCTTCATGCAACCATGTGCAGAGGCAATGGAAGCTGTCTGTGCCTGCCCCTGCAGAGCCAGACACCGTTCCACGGTTCACAATAGTTCTTGTTCACTGCATGCCCAACTGAGCCCAGGTATCTCCGCACCGTAGTCTCTCCTGTCCATCCTGACCTTGGAAAGTGGTACTTTCATGTTTTCAGCTGTATCCCTGAGCATCAAGACTCTCGGCACTAGCACTCCTATTTTGGACATAGGACATTAAGAGGAGCCAGCCAGACTTGGAGGCGGGTATACAGATGTAGCGTGACAGAGCTGCAGAGAGGCTGGGGCAGGATCAAGACTCGTGCCTTTGCCCCTGGAAAGGTAGCTGACCATGTTTCCATTACTGTTACCCCTCTCACTCCCATGGGACACCCAGAGGCAACCCACTGCTTTCAACTGCTTGCTTTATGTATTCTCCGAGGGAATATCTTCTACGCAGGAAAAGGAGCCTAAAGGCTCTTCCGAGTTGACTGTCTTCTCATACTTTTTACAGCCTTGCCTTTTTCTCAGTTTATTTTCAAGGACCAACATTGTACTAGGCCCAGATGTTCTCTTCCCATCGAACTCTGACCAACTTTCTTTTCACATGATCTGGAGCCTCTATTCTCTCCTGTGATGTTATTTTCTCAAAAGGCCTACTCACAGGCAGATCCTGAATTTGCTGGATTGACATCTGCATAGATACGGTCATACAGAGACCCTGGCTGCAGAGAGTAACACCCATAGATTTCCTTTAAGTTTCCTTAGGTCTAACATTCTAAAACCACCCCATTTCTTTAGGCTGGTGAGCACAGTAGCCTATTTGTCATTCTTGTCTTCCCCTTACACATCCTCATTATTTTACAAGATCTCTACCTACTCAAAAATAGCAGCATGGCCATTCACTCACCTGTTTTCCCAACTGGCGTTGTTTATGCCTGTGCCTATGTAAAGAATTGTTCAACATCCTTAGCTATCAGGGAAATGCAAATCAAAATGACTCTGAGATACCGTCTTATACCTATCAGAATGGCTAAGATCAAAAACACTAATGACAGCCTATGTTGGAGAGGATGTGAAGTAAGGGGAACACTCCTCCATTGTTGGTGGGAGTGCAAACTTGTACAACCACTTTGAAAATCAGTATAGAGGTTTCTTAGAAAATTGGGAATCAATTTATCTCAAGACCTAGCAATACCACTCTTGGACATATACCCAAAGGATGTTCAATCATACCATAAGGACATTTTCTCAACTGGGTTCATAATAGAATTGTTCATAATAGCCAGAACCTGTAAGCAAATTAGATGTCCCTCAACTGAAAAATAGATAAAGAAAATATAATGGAGTATTACTCAGTGGAAAAAAAAAACAATTACTTAATAAAAAAATTCAGGCAAATGGATGGAACTAGAAAAATTATCCTGAGTGAGATAACCCAGACCCAGAAGGAAAACATGAGATGTACTCACTCATAAGTGGATATTATCTATAAAGCAAAGGATAACCAGGCTACAATCCTCAGCCCTAGAGAAGCTAGGTAACAAGGAGTACCCTAAGAGGGATGGATAAATCTCCCTGGGAAATATGTCCTGGCCTGTGTGGAAAGCATGCCTTGAGTTTTTGCATATTCAGTCATCCCCCACTAGATATAATATAATCCATACTCCACAAGTACATGTGTTTGAACACCTGGTCTACTACAGGGGACAGCTTACAGTTTCAGAGGTTTAGTTCATTAGCATCATAATGGGAGCATTAGCAGCTTGCAGTCAGTCACTGTAGCAGTAACTGAGAGCTATATCCTGACCGATTGGCAGAGAGAGAGAGAGAGAGAGAGAGAGAGAGAGAGAGAGAGAGAGATTGATTGATTGATTTTATGGTTGTCATGAGATTTTGGAACCTTAAAACTCACCCTAGTGCCACTCTTCCTTCAACAAGGCCACACTACATAATCCTTTCAAATTGTGCCAGTCCTTGGTGACAAAATCTATGAGCCTATGGGAGCCATTCTCATCCAAACCACTACAATGGCTAAGGATATTTCTTTTGTCACTTAAACAAAAATAGTACTGGCTATTGCCAAATCAAAACTTCTTCCAAAGACCCTTCCTTTACAAAAATTCTTTGTGAAAATTATTGTTTTTAAAACTTGGTACGAAGTATGTACTTTTGCTGCTTTTCCAAACAGCAATAGAACTCACTCTGATTATTGAATAAATAAATATAAATATATATATGAAATGTATGTATACATACACATACAGAATTTTAGTTTTCTTCTAAGTGATCTGAAGGTGACTTTATTGCAGATAGTACCTTTGGGACATAAGAAAACCCTAAGAGTTCAGGGACAACTTAAGAAAGCCCGTTTTCCTTTCTGTCTGCTCAGTATTTGTGGAAGACAAGAAAGAAAGACATAAAGAAAAACAAGCTTATAAATGATTCCATATCTAGCGATCATTCAAACCACAAGATAATAGACATTTTGGAATTGGCATAATTCCTTTCTGGATAATCGAGGGGACA
>PVIU01024602.1:0-25162 GCA_004026605.1 Ondatra zibethicus
TTTTTTTTTTTTTTTTTTTTTTTTTTTTGCTACAGCTGAATCAGGAAAAATCTCTCTTAAAGCAGCTGTGGCAAGCCGCCAGCAAACAGCAAGAAGCTGTGCTAAACTCTGTATTCTTTTTGAAGCTCTCTCAGATTTTATGTGGAGTCAGTCAACCATGTTGAGGCACCAATCTGTTGTGAGGAGCATGGGACCCTTTGTTCCATCCTGCCCGGCTAGCTTACACCGGAAATAATCACCCAGAAATTGTATTAATTAAATTACTGCCTGGCCCATTATATCTAGCCTCTTCTTGAACAACTCTCACATCTTGATCTAACCCATTTCTATTAATCTGTGTTTACCATGAGGTTGTGGCTTACCAGGAAAGATTCAGCATGTCTGACTCTGGGGACTCCATGGCAGCTCTTTCTCTCTGCCTGCCTTCTTTCTTCCAGCATTCAGTTATCTTCCCCCCTCCCCCTGCCTATCTAAGTTCTGCCCTATCAAAAGGCCAAGGCAGTTTCTTTATTCAACCAATGAAAGCAACACAAATACAGAAGGACCTCCTATACCACATGAGGGCAGGGGTAGAAGGAAGGCAAGAAGGGAAGAAGGAGAGGGTTGGGGAGAGCTTGCAGGAATCAGATAGTTGAGATAGAGGAAGGACAGATATGAGAGCAAGGGAAGATATCTTGATTGAGGGAGCCATTTTGGATCTGTGAAAATTGTAGGTTCTTCTTCAAAAGCTATGACTTCAGAATCCCTGGTTACTTGGTAGATTTCCAATAGCAGGTATGATTCACTCTTTTTGAGCTGGTCCTAAGGCCACTAAGAAAGCTGTTGCTTATCACCAAGATATGCATGTCCATTTTACACCCTTGGGGTTTTCATGACATGCATGTCGTTGTTGTTCGTTCACTTCATAGCTCGATAGGATTGTTATATGTTTAGTTCCTTTGGAACTTGCCAAGCACCTTCTGGTACCATGGAAGCTTGTTCTCACTGAGAAGAGATTCAGGTCAGTTTCAGTTTAGGGGCCTCTGGGCCCTGTTTCTGAAGTGTCTCATATTTTCAACAATAAAGACTTATCTTCCACCTCTGAGGCTCTGAGGCTCTGAGGCAGGGGGCAACCAAGGGATACAGCAATAGCCTGTAATGGTTTAGGGCTCTCCTAAACAACCTTGAAAAACAGCTCAAAGAGGGCTTCTAATGCCTGATGCTGGGATTTCTGTTAGATGGTCTTTGGCCCTTTGAAGAGAGTTTCAATAGCTCAGATAAGAAAATTTCATTTAAACTATATACGTATACTCAAGTCCTGAATTGTCTTAATGCTTTCCATGAGCCTTATGCTTGAGTTTTCTTGGGCATTTCTCAAATACTTGGTTTCTTCCAGGTTGGGTTGATGTAAGAGGGACCTGTGGGTTGTGGGATAGGCAGGGTGAATCCTGTTGCAACCCTAGAGCTTGGTTGTGGCACAGGTTGGGGTGGAGGGATGGCAGATTAGTTCTGGAAAATGAATGTGAGATCTGACCAGATCTGGGGGGTTGGGAAGGTTGCCTGGATGGAAAGAATCAAGGAGCCTTAACTGTGTTAGACTCTGGAGGAGGATGTGGGTGATATGAAAATATGAAGAGATTGGATCAATAAATGTATTTTAATAAATGCTTTGTACAAAAAGAAAGATGCTTGAAATAATATAAAATAGCCACGATTTATGCTCATAAGCAAAAATGCATTAACTAGCTGAACTTTAGAGAAAATGATGGAAAAGGGTTACCATTAGTAGGTATGATATCCCTTTGCGTAATCTAAATACTTGAGTATTTATAGTTGTTATAAATGCACAACTCTATTACATGTACTAAAAACACTAAAATGTAAACTTTAAAATGATAAATTTTATGCTACATTTTTATTTAAATAAAGTACAGCAGAATGCCAAATTATTATTTAAATTTATTTTGCAATTCTGGTTCTTTCTGTTTTTCACTTATGGTTTGTTATTAGAAGAATTCATCTACTGCAAAATTCTGGTGGTATTTTAGTGAAAATATCACCGACTTTAAAGCTAGAATATTGAAGATAGTGTGTTACTTGTTCAAACATCAGCTGTAGATCAGAAAGGGAGACAAGGAGATGAGGTGGGAGTGTTGGTGGGAGAATCAACCTAAACGAGACACTTATGAAGCTCCCACACATCATCCTGTTATTGTGTAAACTAAGTTTTAAAACTAAAATAAACTGTCAAAAATGACTGAGACAACACAATAAGAATGTGAAATAGAAGTAGAGGCTTCACCATGAGATGCTGACGTTTCTAGACCCAGGAGTTAATTTCCTTAGGAGAGAGCAATGCTTATTTACTTTCATAACAAAATTCATAAGCCACACATTACACCCTCATTTGTTTGAGAGCTGCTGATTTAGCAGGGTTTTAATTCTCGTTTCTTTATATGGTGGGGATGACGTTTCTGCGAAAGTCACTTCACTTTCAAGACAGTAAAATTTGTCACATTTGAACAATTTTTATATACTTTTCACATGACTTTGTATTGTCCTTTCAACAATCTTCTTTGTTTGAGACACTTTTCTTCTGGGATTTTGTATGGGCAACTTAAAGAACAGATAACACAAGCATTTTATTCATGAATGTGTAGTCACTGTGTGTTCAACACTGTCATTGTGGGCTTTTATTCATAAATTTCTTGTAGATCATATAGAAAGAGAACAGAACAAAGGAAAATGTCTATGGTAAGAATTTCATGGGAATATTTTTTCCCCAGGAGCTTAAAAATATTAAGCATATATATAAATTCATCAAGGTGAATGAAATGCTCTTTCAGGATTATTCTTTTAAATCCATCCTCTTTTGAATGGCTTGAAGATCCTTCAGCAATTGCAAGCTCTGCTTATGAAACAGAATGTTCATTATTATCTTGTTACTCTTTGACTCTGCTTAGCTCACTGATTAAAATAGGCTCACGCGCAGGACATTAATCTCTGTTTATGGAAAACAGCAAAACAGATGGAGAAGTAATGATCAGTAAAAATAGACCCTTTCCTGCAACAGATCCCTTCACAGATAAAAAGCAACTAAGAAATCAAAGCCATCAGTGAAACCTAGTCTGGGGCTGGACAGACTACCCTGAAGTGACAAATTACATAATGACAGGGATCTGTTTGCTCCTAGGGCAATGGCTAAACTGGTCTTCCAGTACTTTCTATTATCGGTGTTTTGTTTGTTTTGTTTTTTTTTTTTTTTGTTTTTTGTTTTTTGTTTTTTTTTCGTGCCACTACCATTTACTTGGCAGGGCCACTGGAATCTCTGACTGGAACTCTGAATGAACACTCTTCTTACTTGAATCCGGCTGATCTCCTGACTGGATCAGATGGCATCACCAATGTGCTGAGCCCTGGGAAATGTTTCTGCCATTGGACTCCACCTTTGAGTCAGAGCCTAGTAAACCCTGGAGAGGAGCAGACGTCCATGTCCACGTGTTCTGCATGACTCACGCATCTAATGCCTGGAAACTGTTGCTATGTGAGGTATCCTGTGAAGTGTTTACTTCTTACAATGAGTTTGTCTTGTCTCAAGAGCTGTTTGGGTTTGGTATGAGGGGAGGAATAGGGTGAGGGTGCGGGGCAAGAATGAAGTAGGGCAAAGGGTTTGTTTTTTCTTGTGAAAATTAGTATCTTGGGAGAATCAACTCTGTGTAACTTCCTTAGATGGTCTGGCAGCTTATGTTTACAGGAAGAGGAAAATCCAGGAAACATTAATAGACTTTATGAATGTAGGGAAGAAAAAATAGGATAGTTGAGGTCATATACAGGTGGCTGTAAGAGTTATTTTCTTTAAAAAAATGCCTATTTGTGCTATTGTTATGCCAAAAATGTTTTAAGTTATTTCAAATAATTTAATGTAGACTTCTTTTTTTTTTAAAATCAAATAAACTTTTTGAAGTTTTCAGTTAAAAGTTGTGTGTAACAAGTTAAGGAACATTTCTGTAAAAATATAAGAAAATGCACTGAGACATCTCATCACTCAACACATTACTACTGCAAAATCATTTTCTTTTCTGAATGATGAGTATCTGTAAGATACATTGGCAGATAAATAAAAATTTTAGCAGAAATATGTGTCTATGCATTTGGTTTCATGGAGAGAAAAGGAGACTGAGCGAAAGGCAAGGATATTAAAGGGAAGTGGGATTTGATTCTTCAACAATACCCAGATCATTCAGGCTGACCCAGGCTTGATAACAGAGAGTTCAAGCCAACTCTACTCTCAGAATCATATAAATTCAAGCTTACTTCATTTTCTGGAGTTCAAACAGTGAACAGGAGAGGCGCTCACTGCTGTACTATAAACAACAAAAACAGGACCAGACCAAGAAGAATGTCATGCTCAGTCTGTGAGTCACAAGACCAGAACTAAAACAAAGCCCTCGGGGGACATTTACATGGGTCAATGAGGAAGTCAATGAGGTGCCCTGGAGAAAGGCTCATTTCATGTGTCTTTATGGAGTAGAGTTGGTCCATGTAGCTAGCTCTGCTAATTCACACATACAGTTCTTTCTTGTACCTTCTGAAGAACAGTAGATTTTCAAAAAGTTGAAGAAAAACTAGAAAGTATTGAAAGAAGCTGGTATGGGAGACAGCATTGTATGTTCACTTTGCTAAGAAAGGATTTCCTGTTGCTCAGGCTGATATATAATTCACTGAGTAGCTGAAGTTAGTCTTGACTTGTGATACTCTAGACACTGTCTCTTTCTTGCAAGATTAAAGATGCTACCACCTTTCCTGGTATATGGGATGTAAGGATCTGACTCAGGATTACTTCGTATATACTGGGCATGTACTCTACCAATGCAGCTACCTCCTCAGCTCCCTTTTCTCCTTAAATTATAGAAATTTTATTATTTCAGTATTCACAGAGAAGGAGAGGTTAGTCTTGAGCTTTGGACTCTCTAAATGCAAGCACTAATATAATTACCAATATGCAGATAATAAAGTGACTTTCTATATGAATTTCTATCTGAAATATAGCCTTGGCTAATTAATTGAAAAGGAACTTCAGTGTGCCTTTGTTTTTGGCTGTTTTATTCACAAAATATTGTTTCATCAAGAATAATATAGTCAAACTCTTACTCTGAATTAGAAAAAGTACCTTGGTAGCTTTAATATTAATTTTGCTCATTGAGTCATGTATTTTCTTATGTCATTTAAATGTAAAATTTATCTCTTAATCACATTCAGCAAGCAGCATGCCTGATCCATACAGCATGTATCCTCATCTACTAACCACCTAGTCAGAAGAGGGACACCCTGATTCAGCTAGGATTCTAGAGAGACTAAGAAGACATGAAAGAAGGAAAAACTAATGAGGAAGAGATGAAGTGAAGGAGAGAAGAGAGAGAAGAAGAAACAAAGAACCAGGCAAGGAAATCAATAGTTAGGACTGGAAGAGTGGAGGGATAAGGAGAGTGTATAAATCACAAGCTCACAGAAAACGACAAAGGTTCAGGCAGACCTCTACTAATGGCTTTGAATAGGTATGAATATGGATATACTGCATTTTCTGATGTCTCACCTTTAAGTGTATGCTTTAATTATCAACATTCTTTTGTGTCATTTGTGGTCAATGACACTGATTTCTCAGGCCAAACTCTTCAAGTTCTGAGATGTTTGGTGTCGCAATGGAGACTGTCCAAAGATACAAGTGAAATAAGAAACAGGCGTCTTTTTTTATTGATTTTTATTGAGCTCTACATTTTTCTCTGCTCTCCTCCCTGACTCTCCCCTCCCCCTTCAAACCTCCCCCAAGGTCCCCATGCTCCCAATTTACTCAGGAGATCTTGTCTTTTTCTACTTCCCATGTAGATTAGATTTATGTAAGACTCTCTTAGTGTCCTCATTGTTGTCTAAGTTCTCTGGGATTGTGGTTTGTAGGCTGGTTTTCTATGCTTCATGTTTAGAAACCACTTATGAGTGATTACATGTGATAATTATCTTTCCGTGTCTTGTTACCTCACTCAAAATAATGTTTTCTAGCTCCATCCATTTTCCTGCAAAATTCAAGCTGTCATTATTTTTTTCTGCTGTGTAGTACTCCATTGTGTAAATGTACCACATTTTCCTTGTCAATTCTTCGGTCAAGGGACATTTAGGTTGCTTTCAGTTGAGCACATGTCCTTGTACCACGATTGAGCATCCTTTGGATATATACCCAAAAGTGGTATTATTCGGTCTTGAGGAAGGTTGTTTCCTAATTTTCTGAGAAATTGCCATACTGACATCCAAAGGGGTTGTACCAGCTTGCATTCCTACCCGCAATGCAGAAATGTTTTCTTTTCCCCACAACCTCTCCAGCATAAATTGTTATCAGTGTTTTTGATCTTGGCCATTCTTACAGGCGTAAGATGGAATCTCAGAGTTGTTTGATTTGCATTTCTCTGATGACTGAGGATGTTGAACATTTCCTTAAGTGTCTTTCAGCCATTTTAGATTCCTCTGTTGAGAGTTCTCTGTTTAGGTCTTTACTCCATTTTTTTTATTGGATTATGTGTTCATTTGGTGTCTGATTTCTTGAGTTCTTTGTATATTTTGGAGATCAGACCTCTGTCTGATGTGGGGTTAGTGAAGATCTTTTCCCATTCTGTAAGCTGTTGTTTTGTCTTGTTGACTGTGTCCTTTGCTTTACAGAAGCTTTTCAGTTTTAGGAGATCCTATTTATTAATAAGAAACAGGCTTCTTACTCCCTTTTGACTGGTGTGCCATAGTTGTAACCTCCCCCCCCCCCAGAGATATAGCTCCAGTGAAGGAAATACGTACATTGATATGCCTGTAAAGTTTGAGGATTTTGGTTCAGGGTTGCTGATGGATTCCCATATTTCCTACCACAGGTCATTTTGCTGTACATGAAAGAAAGCATTGACTCCCCACTCAGATTCTCTCCATCTGGTTAGTTTCTCCCCCAGAGTTTGCATCAGTTGCCCAGATTGTTCCAGCTGCCCCGTTCTTCAGAGAACTACAAAGTCAGCAGAAGCCCCTGCCTACAGGTCATACAGCTGACGGGGTCCACATGAGACTCCTTCTGCTGGTAACCATTCTCATTGAACTCCCGAAAGCCCTTCTAGTCTGTCATTCTGAATATATCAGATTTTATGATACAAACCTATCTTGAGAAACAAAAGCAGCTGACTATAGTGAACAGGTTATAAAAAACCAACATGTCTAGGCAAAGGTACCATCCTACTACATGCCAATATTATAGTATTCTTGGACAGGAAAAAAAAAACCATGATTTTTTCTGTCTCTTAAAAACTCATTTTCTCAATTGACACATTGAGTGTAAATAGATTGTTAGTTAATCCACAGTAAATGGTGCATTAAAGATATTATCATTATTTAGATCAAATATCTATTTTGAATTCCACTGTACAAGAAGTTAATCAAAGGCAACACTAGTGAGTCTTCCAGTTAAAACACACCCAGTATTGACATTTCCACCATGCGCTTGCTTTAAACTTAATTGTCCGTGAAAGGAAAGGAAGCTGAAAGCCAGCCCAGTTACTCAAATTCAGTAACAGTGAGACGTTTTGGTGGCAGTTGCCTGCATTAGGCCTTCCTCATTTTATGGTTTTTCTGCATATAAATCTCACTTGATCCTCGAGGTTTATTTTTTGCAGGAATATGTTTCATCAATTTATGGCAAGGCAAAGACAACTCCATATGTCTGGCTGGGAAAAGGTGCAGGAAATTCTGCCCATCACACCAAACACTCTGAGATTGGTATATGATGAACCTGATACCTGGCAAAGAGTACAATACAAGGTTATATTTGAAAGTGACACATTTCTGTTCATTTTGCAAACCAACAAATTTCTGAATCATTTATTGGATATATGATCTAATTTTTAAAGCAGTTACCATAGGGCTTCAAAACAGATTTAAAACTTTGAAGTGAAGGAAACTTAAAGGCTACATTTTCAAATGCCAACATGTCACATATGTATCTCAGTACATAATGAAGGCTCCCACAGAGCAGTGTTCATTTATCAACATGAACTTCATAGACCTCTATCCACCAAAGGGAAAAATGGCAAAATTAAATTTGTTTCAGAATAATTTTGTTTCTTTTTTTATTTGTACTTATTTCCTAAATTAAGACTGTTGACTCAGCTTTTTAAATTTGGTTATGAGTAAGGCAAGACTCTAACATGTTGCCATTGCTTTCGCCAACTACACACACAGAATGGAGTTATTGTTCAGATCCTATCTAAGAAAGGAATTTGGCTACAATAGTTTTTCTGGCAATAAATAGATTGCTTGGGAGACTACAGACCCGAGGACTTTGCTGCATCAAGCCTGGGTAGGAAGAAACACTGGAATTATTATTAATTAATTATTATAATTATTAATAATAATGTAATAATAATAATGACAATAAAGCTTGGCTGTGTCAATATTGAGAACAAACTGAAATTTCAAATTGAGAAAAACTCTTATAAGCCACAGCACTAAATGTACATGTGACGAATGCAATACTATGTTCAAATGTATATGTGTACATTTAGAGTACGTATAATGTACATGCATATTATATAAGTGATATATAGATATATTGCATTGTAAGCTATAGCATTTAAACTGCAAAATACATGTACAACTATATATGCATGAATAGGTAAGTATGCATGCATGTACATGTTACAAAGAATATTAAGTATGTTGTAAAGTAAGTGTGCACACTATAGCACTCCTGGAGGTCAGAGGACAACATATAGCAGTTGTTTTTTTCCCTTCCACGGTGTGGGTCCCAGGATGGATAGAGATCAGGCCTGGAGACAGTTGTTTTTATTTACTCGGTCATCTTGAAGGCTCCATAATAGAATTCTCCTTAAATCCAAAAGACAATCTATTAATTTCTGCTTGTGTTCCTAAAAGATGAAGCCCATAGTTTTATTCTGATTATATTACATTAATAAAACAAATATGAACAACATATATCTTATGTTTTCTGTGTTTCTGAGTATTCTCTGTTTGTCTCCTGAGCCTCAGAGTCTCTAAGGTTGCAGCTAACAAGTTGGTAATTTCAAACTGAGATCCTTCAGAAGATTTGTGCAACAAAAAGCTGAGAATCGTTGGATCCTTACCAAGAATCATTGAATCCTTATAGAAAATGGACAGAAGGGGGCAGAGGCATCTACAGAGAGTTGATGGTAGCTGCACTATTTGTTTGTAGGAGGTTCTTTGACATTAGGAATGTACAAAATTTTGACTATTCAAGAAGAATTTATTTTTACATTATTGTCCTCCAAACACAATTTTCTATGGTATGTTCACACACACACACACACACACACACACACACACACACAATTACTGAATAAAATTTCACAAGCCAATAGATTTAACAACAGAAAACCAAGAATGAGCTGCTCGAATCTCTGTCAGCAAAGAATGAACATTATAATATGCTACTTTATTTGTAGACACATGTTTTGTTAAGTATATAAAATATAATTCAACATATACTAATGCAATATATAAAACTAGATCTTATATTCTCATTTCCTGTATTTCAATGCATATACTTTTTTTAAAGAATGCAGATTACTTTGAACACTCAAATCTAATTCTGCTTTTTCCTCTTCATGAATTATACTTTTCATAAAATTCAGTAGTCAAGAGATAAAGTTAAGTATACAGTACACCACAGCTGATCAATGGCCACAGGCTACCAGAAAGGAAAAGAGGATGCATCCCCTTTCCTCAGTACCACCTCAGCCATGTGGTCCAGGAGGAAGTTCATTGCAAAGTCAGAATGTATCCTATTTTACCACTGTCTTTCTTTACAAAACAAATAAACAAACAAAAACAAAGAAGAACCTTAGTTACTTAATTAATTGAAGAACTTAGCATGTTTTCAATTCTCATCATGTCTCTATTATTTGTAAATTCATTTTCAATACATACAAGTGGCATATTTTATACTTGAAATTTCCATTTTGAGATTTTATTTTAGGTTTCAATATTTATATTTTTTTAAAATGTTTTTTCAATTGCTTGTATACACCATGCTAAAACTTGGGAAGGTCTACATTTAGAATGCCAAGAACACTATAGCTAAATCTGTTCTGTGTACTCTGAATAATTGTTTTGGAATGTTCTGGTACAATCTTACTTAGAAAATATAAGTTTGTTGGATTCAGTGAAGTCCCCGCAGTAACCACTAAAGGCACTATGGGAAAACAGTTCCCACAAAGTGGAATGTCCTCCACAACTCCTGTGACATTACGGAAAACTGAATCAGGAGTGTAAACCCTAAAGATGCCTATCCTCTAGGATTCAGGTATATTATCTCTTGCTATTGTCTGAGCAGGAGGTGAGGCTTTGTCTTCACGTAGTCCATTAATGACCCACGAACCGTTCTACAATTATTAGGCCAAGTACTTTCACAAAAGTAAACTTAACTTAGTTAAGATTAGATTTATGCCAGGGACTTAAATCCTTGGACAGATTAAAAATAAAATGAGTCACTACTTTTCCAGTGGTACTGAAAGTTCTGTTATTTGTGAAAGAAAAGGGTATTTTTTTTTCTATCTCAAACTTTACAAAAATTAAAATTTAGCTAGTGTGGGATAGGTAGAAAGAGTAAGACTTGAGTATTTTGGAAGAATACATATTTTATATCACATAATATATATTACGTATAAAGCATTTCTTAATATTTATAAAAGGGATAATGACTTTAAACCAAATCATCATGATAATTAATAACAATAATGATAACAATAACTATAAAGGCATAGGAACGATGCATAAATTGAGTGGCTTACAATGAAAATTTGACCAAATGCTCCATAGGAAGGAAAACAAGGCCTGGATAGGCAAACAGATTGACAGTGTTTACAATACAATACAATGAGAGATTAACAGACTCCTCTTACTGAATACCCACAGAGGAACACTCATGTCAGAGTCATTTCATCCATTCGTTGGACTCAAATTTGTGGTTCTAGGAATTATTTTTATTTAGTTTAGAATCTTCAATTTAGTCTTTAGTATTTTCAGAAGCTAGAGCTTACTTAGATGCAAATTTTCAATTATAAAACAACTTTATTTCCATTTAGATTGCTCCCATTCTCTGCCAAAATGACTAAAATTTCAGGTACAATGGTCTGTTTGTACATATGCATGTACATATGCATGGATGTATGATTGTGTCTGGAAATCTTTGACCTGTCAATAACCAGGTATACCAATCAATTATTTTTCTAATACATATCTGCTTATCTATCCATCAATCAATCAATCAATCAATCTACCTATCTCTCATCTATTATATGCATCATTTTTCTGCATATTATATACCATCTATATATTAAATTACATTTATTTTAAATAATATAAATATCAAACACTATCAACAAGAATGTTATATGCTGTTTCAGTGCATATATGGGCCTTTGTACTGTTTGATCAAACTAAGTATATCTATTCAGATAGAAATAATTTTTTATAATAAAAATCAGATTTAAAAGTTTGTACCTTTGTTGTATTTAGTTGCAACTGTGATAGTATTAATAAAGTATCACTGTATTTTCCAATACAGTGTTCTTATATAGATCATTACTGAGAGTCTATCCATGCCCTCATCTCTTGAAACTTCACAACATTCTCTTCTTCTTAGTTGAATAAGACAGACAAAAGAAAGTGGTAGACTTCTCTAATATTGAACTTGAATTAAAAACAAGTCCTTGTAATGGGCTCACAAGAAACCTCTTTAATACTTCTCCTTTGGCAGATTCTGTGTTCTGAATTCTGTGGATGAGTCAGTGTTGTGGGAAGCCCAGCACACCAGGGTGTGACAAGCAAGACTTCTATCTTATGGTGGGAAGAGACGGAGTGCCATAATCTTTTAATTATTAGTTGCAAATGAATGGGTTCAGAAATGAGGAGACATTATTATGCCATTGTCTGTATGCAATCCTCCTGCAGCTGTACTCAACTTCAGAGGTGTGGCAGAGATTGTTCTTATTGTTTCTGTGTTTACTTCCTACTGTTGCTTTATTAATTAATTTCCTTATTACTGACTGTGTGAAATTAATTATTAGTTCCCTTGCAGAGATGAATGGTATTGTATTGTTTAAAGTGTAAGTATTATAGATAGATAATACACAAATTTTGTATTCCATCTATCTTGTCATTTATCATCATCTCAATTGACGGACTACATAAATATTTTCCAAATTTCTAGAATAATATCCAGTGAAAGTGTTTGAAGCTCTGTTTATCTGTAGGAAATAGAGACAAAGGCAGACAATTTGTCTTTTTGGTGGCTTCAACCTTCCCTTTGACTTTTTTCCTTACCTCCTTTTATCTGGAGAGGAAATTTTCTCTTCTGGCTGTATCAACATCCCACATAGTTCATAAAGAATCTGGTAAAGAGAAGTCAATGAGAAAAATACGTTTTCATTTCCTGCTGACACCCTCAACCTTTCAGGAAGCAGGCAGACCTTCTATGATGCCAATGGCAGACTTTAAAGCTTCGCACTTCAGTTGGGTGAACACAAGTGCCTGCATCAGTTTTTAGTCAACTTAATTATTATGGTTGGTAATCTTATTATTGTGGAACTAGAAATCTAGATGGAGGAAGCTGAAGTAATGGAGTTGATAGTTAGTAGTCACTACCAAAAGCTGACAGCTTGTTGGAATAAAATGAGGATTAGGTAAAGTACACAAATAAGAATTAACAAGTGAGTTGATGTGTGAGAAAGGCCCTTGCTGAAGTGACAAGAACTTCAGAGACTTCATTTGCTGAGCCATTCCAGCACCCTGAATCCCCACAACAGAAATTTACCCTCCACAAAAAGTGAAGAGATGCTCTGAAAGCCTACTTCCCTCTGGGCTCCGTCTCCTTCTGCATGTTTCACCAACACATATGCATCACGGAAGAATCTTCCGTGAATGGAGAGTGATGAGCGATGACATACGTTAATGTTGGAGGGGAACATGCATTTAGCAGTAATGCTTCCCCCATTTTCTTGACTCTGAAATCTCAGTGGAATTAAAGAGATTCTTGGGGGATACCCCAAACCTTTGCTTGATACTCATAATCATAAAAGAAAGCAGATATTCATATCACACAAGAAATTCTCATCAGTGTTTAAGTCACTTGAGGTCTAAGAAGGTATTTTAAAAAAACAGAGAGAATACAAAATAAAAATGAGCACATGAGTGAAATCCAGCTTTTTGGTTGCACAGTATGTTTACGCCTCAGGAAGCAGAATGGAATGGAAATCACACAGCGTCTCACCCATGAAATGGATGTTTTGTGGGGAAGTTCTTCTTTCTCAATCTGCAGAGTCAGAATCAAGAACAGTCACATACTTCAGGTGACACATGCCAAAATCACCCGAAGATTAACCAAAGGACACTACTCAGCCTTGCACAGCAAATACACGTATTCAAACTAATGCCTTTCCAGAAAACGTTTCTTTGCCTTTCGCTGGCTGACCCTGTGCATTATACTTTCAGTGCCAGCATTAAGCTTAAGGTGGAAAAAGACAATGTGTTGTTGAACTCCATTATTTTTTGTGTGGGAAGACTGATGAGAGTGTTAGAGAAGTTGATAATGCATGCGTCATGATTTCCCTTATAAAAGTTGCATTTCTCCTACAGCCATCTAATATTTCATTCCTAGAATACTCCATGATACCCAGAAGCCTGTTTTTATTCTACTTTCTCCAGCAGAGGTTAGGAAAAGAGAACATTCATTTACAATTTATGTAGAAGCTGCACAGATGACACCAGAAAAAGTAGATAATATAACCTGGCATCCATCATGATGTGCCAGTGTTTTATGATTTAGAAAGCATCATAAAGAGGTTAACCATAATTAATGATTATGATGATGATAATCCACTCAGTCCAAAGTCTGTTTGTAGTTAACAATGGAGAGATGTTTTGAAGGGCTGGGGAGATGGCCCAGTGGTTAAAGTGCCTGCTTTGTAAGCATAAGGGTCCCTTATCCCCCACATAAGGAGCTCAGCACAGTGATGAACATCTATAACCCAAATGTGGGATGTGAAAAGATGCATTCATCCCTAGAACTCTCCAACCAGCAAGCCTATGGGAATGGATAAACTCCAGATTTAGTGAGAGAGATCATGTCTCAAAAAAAGAAAGAAAGAAAGAAAGTAAGGACAGGAAAGGAAAGAACATAGAGTGGACAGGGACTTAGGAAGACACCATATGTCTCTGCCTCATATATTCATATATCTCACATGAATATGCAGACTTGCATACACACACAGAAACATGAATACACAAACACATACACACACAATTCCCGTAAGAAGTATGTGAAGGAGAATATGCATAGCATACATATAGAGATGTACAAAATTTTAAAAAGTACATAAAAAAGGTTCCTTTAGTTGGAACCTTCTAACACAGCCAGTCTGAGAACTGGGAGTGAAATAACACAGAAAAGAGTGTAAAGGAGAAAGACAAAATGACAATAGAGCCTGGAAAGAAAATACAGAGTATAGGAAGAAGGCGAGGCTTTTGTACTGTACATCTAAATGACAGTATTTCCAAAACTTAAAATGCTGTTGTTAAGTGGGGAAGGTCTCTCAGCACCTCTTCCTTTCAGACCCAGGCAAGTTCTACACACAAAAAAAGAACACAGCCCTCGTGTTTCATGGGAGACTTAGTAAGGAAATAGAGGTGTCTTTGCATATCCCCAAAACTTCAGCATCATAGGGTATTCACTTGTGAAAGCCCTGCCGTTCAAAGTGGTAGAACAAAGGGCATCAGTGGTCTAAGCAAGAGCTAGGCTCTAATGACACATCTCTCACAGCAGGAATATCCTTACATGCTACAGGGAAGTTGCCAGCTGCACACTGATGAAGTGTGTTCCGTCCTAGAATGTCTGGAAGTACTTTGAGCAGTCTGTGCCTTCCGAGGTTGGGGTTTTCCAGGTGCAACTGAGACACTGTGTTCTGTTAAATCTCTTCTGACTCTCCAAGACAACCCTTGTCTATCCCAAGCTTCATCAAGCAGCATCACAATGATGGAGATGCCTGTTTTTGTTATTGTCTGTCTTTGAACCCCTTAACGCCTGAGCCTTGAGTTTGCCATTTACTGACACTCATTAAATATTTCTATAAGGACTGAATATATGTACACTGGGACACTGAAATACACACAAGGCTGCAGTTTGAACATATAAGCAATGCAATTAAAACTACAAAGATGCTGCTCTGTGAACAATGACCAGTATTAATGGGAAACTCCTTGATCTACACCTGCATCTGTATTCCTGTTGGTGGTTCCAAGACAAACAGAGAAGGCTGGAGGGAAATCCCCCTTTCTTAGGAACAATGGCATGAGAACAATTCTGCATTTACCCTTCCAGTAAAAGACCTGCACAAATACATCTCTTCATTGTAAAACCTGGGAAACAAGAGTCTCTTATACAAGAGCCTGATACTGTTTGAAGCTTTTAATAGATACCAGTCATCCTTTCTTTAAAAATATATCAGTTAGCACATCTTTTCATTCCATTTTGATACCTTCATAGCTTTTGGCAGAATTTACAGTTGTATTTTTGTTGAATTTTTAATAAAACAGTATTTATTTATTTATTCTTTGAGAACTTAAAGCATTTATAGAATAAGTTCGATTTCAACCACAAGAAATAAAATATTAGCCAAAGATGAGAGAAATAATTTTAAAACTTCTTTCCTTCAGATCAACAATGTTTATTTGTACTTTGTTTCCTACTTCTAGTACTAATTTATTTTGTTTCTACATGGTCCTTACAGATATCAAGTGGTACAAAATTTTCACCAAATGCCTTAAACAACACCTATTTATTTTGATAAAATTCAGTATTTCTAGAGTAATTTGTTCAAAAAATAGTACAGTTTAATTCCCAATAGTCAATGTGATGGACTTTCTATTTATATTTACAAATATGGAACTGTTAAGTGTACGGACATAAAACTTAAAACTCTGAGACATAATTTCACAAGGATACCAAGAGAAAGTCAGGGTTACATGGGCCTGCTGAAGACAGATGAACAATTAATTGTTTGCTCACTAATAAAATTCATTTTTGGTTTGTTTCCTTTAAATCTTGAATTTACTTCAAAGTAGTAATAGATATTTTCGTTTTTTAAATTATGTGGTGTTTCTTTCAGATTTGTTTCAAAAGTTTACAATTTGGGGAGTAGGGTTTTTCACCTTTGGGTATATTTATTTATTCTTTGTGAATTCCATACAATATATTTTGATCATAATCTTTTTTGCTCTCCAAACTCCTCCCTATCTCTGTACCCCAACAACTTCATATTCTTTCTCTCTCCTATAAAAAGCAATACTAAAACAAAACTAATAAAACACATACAAAAACATGGTGTCCTGTTACATTGGCCAACGACTCCTGGGCATAGGGCCTGCCCTGGAGTGTGTTTGATAAACTCAGTGTCACTCTACTGAAGAAAACTGATTTTTCCTTTCCCAGCAGATATTACTTACATAAAGCTTCTTGGCAAGGAATGGGGGCATTTTGCACATCTTCCATCCTCTGTGCTGGAATTTTATCTCTTGCTTTATCTTATACAATCTTGTGCATTAATGTACAGTGTAGATTTCTGCTAATTATCATCTTCTTCAGGACATTTTGATGTAGGAGGTTCTTCTGTATTTGTGTTGCTTTCATTGGTAAATAAAGAAAACTGCCTTGGCCTTT
The DNA here is from genome assembly GCA_004026605.1 of Ondatra zibethicus. Lineage (NCBI taxonomy): Eukaryota > Metazoa > Chordata > Mammalia > Rodentia > Cricetidae > Ondatra > Ondatra zibethicus. Next base: position 16,748 of record PVIU01024602.1, read on the forward strand.
TGATAGGGCAGAATTCAGATAGGCAGAGTAGACAGAAGGGAATACTTCGGGGAAGAAGGTAGTATGGCAGATGCCATGGTTCTCGTGCCCGAGCCTGACGCTGGTTAGAAGTTTTTCCGGTAAGCCACGACCTCGTGGTGAACACAGATTAATAGAAATGGGTTAGATCAAGAGTGAGAGTTGGCCAAAAAAAGGCTAGATATAATGGGCCAGGCAGTAATTTAATTAATACAATTTCTGTGTGGTTATTTCGGGGCTAAAGGTAGCCCGGTGGCGGGACGGGGCCGCCGCTCCTCTTACTACAACATTTCTCTGATGTGGGTTGAGCAATGCATTGACCTAAAGTTTTAGTTAAAATTACTGGGAAATTTAAAAATATATATATTTTCAGCAGCATCAGCTCCATAGATATCTAAGGACCTCTCTAACAATTAGAATCAAATATAATCCAAGCAAGAAGCATAGGCATCTATCACAAATCCTTTTTAGAAACAACAGTAGAGTGGATATGAAAACCTGGAAATGAAAGTACAACCGATTATGAATGTAAGGCAAGTAGTTAGTTATTGTCAAGTAGAGCCTACCTGCCTCCTGATCTGAGTTAAGAAGATAGCCCCAAACTGGTTTTTGTTTGTTTCTTTTCCTTTAGTGACAAGGCTCAGCCTCATACCCTTAACTTGAATCATACCACAACCTCAATTTGGGTAAATAAAATACTGACACGCCAAATATCTACCATTGGTATTTTGACTCCGGACAAATTCCTTAGAGTTGGTTAGAGTGTATAATGTGTTTTCGTTTTTAAATTGTTTAAGGTTATGTTTAGAAGTTCTAATTATAGATAAAAATGAGCAGTTCTTCCAAATGTGGGGAAAGTTGCAATGCTTCTCAGGCTTTTAGCTAAGATAAAATGCAGAGTTGACTTTGTTAAAGTGAATAAAAGTCACCTAAGTGAAATTTACTTTCTATCTCTAAATATTCTCCATCTCAGAAAGGCCTCAGATCCCTGTTTTGGAGCCTGTTTTCCTAAGCCTTTAATCTCTCCTGTGCATAAGCATTTCTATTACTTCTTTTAATTTTTGAGATTGCAATTACATTATTTCCCCTTTATCTCCCTCCAAATGCTCCTCTATACCCATCCTTAATTTTTTTAAAATATGTATCTTTGCATTTTGTATCTGTAAATTGGGGTACAAGCCTGAAGAGATATAAGGAGTCAGAGGATTTATTCAGGTGTAGGCCTTCACCTTCTAGCTTGTTTGAGAAATAGTCCTTTGCTATTCCCTACTGTGTGCAACAGAACAGCTGGCCCTTTAGGTCCTTATTATTCCTGTGCCTCAGCCTCACCTCATGATAGTTTGCTAGGATAGTAACTCTAATCATGGCCTCAGTGGACTTTACGTAGCTTCTGGGGCTCTGAACTACAATCTTTGGGCTTGTGTGGCAAATACGGGTTTTGTTATTGTTTTGTTTTTGTTTTTCTTTTCTGAGCCATCTCTCCAATCTTACAAGTATATATTTGCTTCTTTTAATTTAAAAGAATTCAGGAGGTTTGTGAAATTCTCCGGAGCCTAATTTTCAGCTGACCACAGGAGTTTTCAGTGTCCTTCTTGGGAGTTAGATACCTGTTGTGGTGGGCCTTGTTGACAATGTTGCTATCATCCACATTCTCATGGCTTTGCTTCCAGAATGACTGCCCTAGTGGGTTATTTTGACAAAGACATGTTGAAATTTTGCTTGAAAAACATGGAAAAATACCAACCCTCCAAGTTAAATATAGCTATAATTCTATTTTAAAACTCCAGTAACCAACATTTGCTGATATGAAGAAAGTGGAATGTCTGTGGTATGGAATTTGAATTTAGATTCTATTCAGTTAACTACTTATCACCACTGCTAAGGTGGTTTTAGAATATTTCTTCAAATTCTTTGACTTTCTACCCATCATAAGATGAACGCTAACTTCCTTGTGCTATAACATGGTCTGGCCTGGAAGACAATAATAATGATATTAAGGTGATGCTCCCTGACTCCCAAAGAATTTCTTTTTGATTTATGAACTTATTTAGTAGTATGTGTGTACTGATGTGTATATATACCCTCTCTGTGTGTGTGTGTGTGTGTGTGTGTGTGTGTGTGTGTGTGTGTGTATGTGTGTGTGTGTGAATAAATGTTATCTGGAGGTCAGAAGTCATCTTTGGGTGTTGTTTCTCAGGATTCATATACCTTACCTTTAATTGCTGCAGTATTCTAGTGCTCACTGATTTAGCTAGGCTGGCCAGATAGTGAGCATCATGTTTCCTTTCTTCTCTACCTCCCCAGTGCTGAGATGTCCACCATGAGTCACCTCCTCTGGCATTTTAATGTGTATTCTAGAGATCACATTCATGTCACCACGTTGAATAGAAAGGTTTTCTGGACTTAGCTGTGGAAGTTTCCTTATGGCACTACTGAAGAGTAGTACACCTTTGCCCCTCCTCCTCCCTATTCTCCTCCCTCTTACAGTCTACCTTTCCCTTTCCTCTTTCCCATTCTCTCTCCTGATTTCTCTGCTCCCTTTGGAGTGACCAATGTACTCTAAAAAAGTTCAAGACACATCTAAGTATCATATTAGTATTGCATTCTATAATAATATTAATAATATTGTTTATTTCTCTGTTTGAGATAGTTGAATGTAAATGTGATGATGTGTTTCATTCCTTACAGTAAAATTGTTAGAAGCCCAGAACTCTCTTTTTTATCCCAAACAATGAAAGGTGAAGGTGAAGCACATTTATGTGTTGGTGTAAGTCTTAGATAATAGTGTTTCCATCTCAGTGGCTTCCTGACATGGTGTCAAACAAAAACCTCCACAAATTCTTGTGTTCTTAGTCCTTTACTGTTATACTTTCGAATATTCAGTAATTCATAAAAATAAATGAGTGAATAAAACAAGGGACAAACCTACTTTTTCTTTGTATCATTTGTCTAGAGCTTTCTATTCTCTGAGATGACAATATTTTGATAGGGGACATGCTTGGCATTTAAAGTCATTAAGGGGAGTAACTTTTCTTCACTATAAATTTCCTTTATGCATAGGTAATGTTATAGTAAAGCATTAAAGACTATAAGGGAAAGAATAGAATTTCTGACCTGGGTAAGAACCTAATATTTCAGTGTAGGTAGAGGCTGCTCATTTGTTCCCTGCTTCCCAGACCCAGATTAATCATATAGAAATTGTATTGTTACAACACCACTTAGCCTATTAGCTCACACTTCTTATTGGCTAGCTCTTACATCTTAAATTAACCCATTTCTATTAATCTGTGTGCTGCCATGTGGTTGTCACCTAGTCGTAAGTTTCTGTCCGGTGTCCAGCATTTGTCTCCTGTGGTGGCTACATAGCTTCTCCTTGACTCTGCCTATTCTCTCCTCCTCTATCTGCTTGGAATTTCCACCTTGCCCTATTCTGTGCTGCAAAAGGCCCAAAGCAGATTCTTTATTAACCAATGGTATTCACAGCATACAGAAGTGGGTCCCACATCATCTTCCCTTTTCTGTCTAAGTAGAAAGGAAGGTTTTAACTTTAACATAGTAAAATTACATATAACAAAACAGGTATCAAGCAAGAATTACAGTTACAATATTTAGTTCATTTACATTTGGCAAATTAATGAAAATACTCTATCATCTATCATATCTTTGTGAGTCTAAAGTTTTATAACTAATCTATCTTTTATAATTATAACTATCTTTCCTCAAATTCATCAAAGACACCAGAAAGATATATTTATTACCCAAGTAAAGAGGAAGTGCTTTGCAAGCAACTTCCAAAACTCTAGAATTAACAGAGACATCTTGCTGCCTGGACCCAAAGTTCTTCTGTATTGTTGGGGCATCCATTTTCAGCCTTCAGGCCCATAGTATCCAGCAGACTTTTCCATGAAGAGGAAATTTCAAAGACAGTTCTACCTATATTGGCAGTTTACCAGTTACTTTCTTCTGTGCCCTGCAGAATGCCTATCAGACTCTTTTATGAAGCAGAAACCCTGAAGAATTGTCTCACCTTCTTCTATAGGCAACTTTAGCAGTCATTTTTCTGTGTGTCCTGCATGTCCAGTTCCTACAACATAAAATCAAGCATTCCAGGCAAAGGCTTCTTGTCCAAATGGCTAGTAAACTCCATAAGGAGCCTCTTCAATGACCATCATCCTCTTGAAGTAGATTGGTGCTGCCAGGAGCAGATGTGTCTCATTGTCATGAAAAGTCCTAAGTTCTTAAAACATTTTAAAAGCAATATTCTGTTAGTCCTTGAAAATTAAGAATAATAACTATCCATATGAAGTATATCTCTGTATCTAGACAACCTAACTGATATGACTACAAGCTTGACTATTATAGATGACTATCTATTAACCCATATTTCTTAATTATACATTAGATTTTTAAATGAGCTGCACAAACACAATACCTTAATCAAGAGCAAAAATATACATATAACAAAATTGACCTTAAATTTGTATCAATAAACTAAGATCCATACCAATACAAAATATCCATCTCTATAGTATATCCCCCTTTAGTTGTAAACAAACAAATATAAACAATCTTTTAAGGAATTTGGGTGTAGTTCTCTCTAAACTGCTTCCTGCTTTTTGCTGGGCAAAGTAAATTTTGGGGGTGTTTACAGTGACCTTTCAGGGCATCTTGGTCCATCAAACCACATTAGTCTGGAAGAAATCCACAGGTTCTCATCCTATGTGGAAACAAAAGTAAAACCTCTTTTCCAAAGCAGCATATCCTTAGACTGAAATTTCGAATAAAGATACCTTTAAAATATATATGTTAGTTTAGGTTAGCAGGCCCCAGAATCAATTATCTCTTTGTACTTAGCTCATTCACAATCAAAAAATTCAAAGAAAATTCAGAATCTCTGTGTATTTACCAACTTTAGATGGTTTATTTTTCTGTACTCTTTTAATCTATGACTGTCTGTATTCTGTCTCTTTAAAGACCTTTTATTTTTAAAAACCATTTACTTCCTTTTATTGCTATCTATATTCCTTTTCCTCTTTCTCTCAAGCCTACGTAGATTTATCCAACACTGTGACCCATTTAGAGATCTTTTTCATCTGAATCTGTCTCTATCATGTATCTTTAATCCTTTTCTGAACAGGACCTCTTCTTAAAAAGCTAAGTGGTGTGGCTAGAACTAAGGTTGATTTTGCCTTTTGTATCCACCCAGTCCAACATGGCAGAGGTCTGTTCCTTGCTTCTGAGACTGCCGGATAAGAGCCACCCTCACCACCTCATTTCTGGTTAGCACCATGCAGCATATAACCCCTTCTTATCTGAGTAAAAGTTACTATTCCTTGCAGCACACCGCACAGTCTGGAAATATCTTTGTATATGGTGATGGGAATCCACCATGCTCTCCTGCCTGTCACACCTAGCAAACTCAGCCGCTTTCCCAGGCTGGGGTGCTGAGCAGCAGGCATTCTCTCAGTTACTTTCCTCCTAACACCAAGCAGGCGTATAAGCACCTGCGCCCAATGTGTGTTGCTTGCCATGCAGGTTAGCCCTAGCTGTTTGGGTGCCATTCTGTAGGTGAAGATTGCTTGTTCTTTCCACACTGCCCAGACCCAAAATAATCACATAGAAACTGTATTATTGCAACACTGCTTGACCTATTAGCTCATGCTTCTTATTGGCTAGTTCTCATATCTTAAATTAACTCATTTCTATTAATTTGTGTTTTGCTATATGGTTGTGGCCTACCGATAAGGTTCTGTCTGGTGTCTGGCCTTTGTCTCCTGCAGCACCTACATGGCTTCTCATTGATTCTGCCTACTCTCTCCTATCTGCTTCGAATTTTTGCCTTGCCCTATTCTGTGCTGCAATAGGCCAAATACAGCTTCTTTATTAACTGATGGTATTTGCAGCATACAGAGGGGAAACCCACATTATTTCAGTTGTTCAGGGTCAATAATCTGCATAATGGACTACCACTCAGGAAAGAAGGACCACCTCTGGAAAGCATGTTTGCCTTAAGTCATGCTTAAGAGATAAGTAGAACAGTGCTCCCTTTAATTCTATACTCTATTTTCCTTCTCAGAATTCCTGCCCCATATCAGTACTTACACACTGTGCCACTGTTAGCTTCTGATGAATTTGTCTATCTTTATTTTGGATGCTGGCCAGAGATGAAGCATGCTTTTACTGGTAACTTGGGCTCCCTCCTCTTCCTCTGAAGCCTCTCTCCCTATCATGTGACTGCCTACTATCATAGCAGGGTCCTCAAGATTTGCTCTACTCAAACGCCATGACTCTTCATTTTCTCCTCCATTTGCCTCCTCTGGGCAGCTACCAAGTTTATAGCTTGTCTTTTAAACTCTAAAAATTGTCTTTAAGCTTCCATTTGAGAATGTTCTTAAATTCTTTGATTAAAGAAACTAATAACCCAAGGAAGAGACCCTGATTTTCCTGGCATTACTAAATTTCAGTTCTAAGTCTAAATGGAAGATGAACTATGTCCTCAATGGGTTTTTGCACCTTTTGGTACACATAAATTAAAGGTAAATATAATGGAAGATTTAGAATGCTTTTCTTATTGCAAGGAAAAGAAATCACTAACATTTAAAATTCACATCTCTGTCACTTCTGTTAGAAGAAATATATAGGTTGTTCCTGCTTTACCTCTGACATGCTTGCCAGTAAAGCAAGAAGCTGAAATGCTCTCATTAGGATGCAAAGGAGGGTGGAAAGAGACTTTCTACTTTTCTCACTTTCATTCAACTTCTTTCTTTTGTTTCTTTAGTGAGGCATTGACTTTTCTAAATCCTTCACCCACAATATACTGAGCACAGCCCATGAGTCACACTCAGAAGACTGCATTTGAACTCAGGTGCATGCCTGCAAGGAGGGGCAGACAGCCTGCAACCTCACTGTTAATTTCTATGGAACTGACCTATTCACTCCATTAAGACTGATGACAAAAGACCTATTTTTGGTGACATTAAGAGCGAAATGTGCCAAAGCCCGTTATTTAAAGTAGTCCCACTGTTCGAAGAGAATAGTGCCAACAAAGCCACTTTTTATGAAGTAACATTGAATTCTCTTACCTCTGTGGGGTTATTCTTTAGTCTCTCCATTTGTCTAAAGTGCACATATCAGGGGAAAATTTCTCTGCAGGTTTTCTGATTAAAAGAGAGAGAGAGGGAGAGAGAGAGAGAGAGAGAGAGAGAGAGAGAGAGAGAGAGGAAGGGAAATGGATTCTTTTTATGACTCCCTAGATTTTTTATTATTTTTATTTGCCTTTTTTTTATCCTTATAGGTTTAAATCCTAAAGTTCAATGAAGGTGTGCTTTGGTATTGCACCATGTAATAGGTAATAATTTGTACACTTCATTCCTTTTAGCCCTCTGTTTTCAGTGACTGCCTCCACAAATGCAACACCACTCTTGCATATTCAGATTAAGGATTAACTGCTTTTCCCAAGCAACTTGAGAAAAATGTTTATTTTATTTTACAACCTTTTTTATTTTACATTCCAATCCTAGTTCCTCTTCTCTTCCCTCCTCCCACTGCCCCACCTCCCACCCTGTCCCCATCCATTCCTCAGAGAGGTTAAGGTCTCTTATGGGGAATCAAAAAAGTCTGTCACAACACAGTTGACAGTTGAGGGAGGATCATGGTCCTTACCCTCCTCCCACCACTGAAATCTATCTAGACTGATTAATGTCTCCTACTGTAAGGAATAGGCTCCAAAAGCCAGTTCAAATACTGAGGATAAATCCTGATCCTACTGCCAGTGGTCCCACAAACTGCCTAAGCCATACAACTATCAGCAACACTTAGAGGGCCTAGTTTAGTCCTATGTAGGTTTCCCAGCTGTCAGTCTGGAGTCAGTGAGCTCCCATTAGCTCGGGTCAGCTATTTTTGTGGGTATCCCCATCATGGTCTTGACCCCTTTGCTCATGCTCTTCCCTCTCTGACAACCTCTTGGCCTCTAAGAGCATCCACACACATTCACGTAATTAAGTATAAACCTTTAAAAAGAATAAAGTGATTAATTGACTACATGGATGAGAACATGGATAATTTGGGTGGAGATGAATAGAGAATGCAAACTGCATATGAACAAGGAAAACTGTATATGGCTGGCTTAGGTGAAATTCTAAGACAGCTTTCATAGTTTTGGTCACCTCACATTACCCTTCCAATATTCTTTTTTTTTCTTTTTTTTACATTGTTTTATTTTTTTCCATTCAAAAACATAATTAAAGAAATAACATTTTTTCCTTTCTTCCCCTTCTCCCGGTCCCCTCCCGCTACCCCCCACCCCTCCTCCCTCTCCCTTCTTCCTTGAAAGAGGGCATGGTGCCCTGCCCTGTTGGAAGTCCAAGGCCCACCCCCCTCCCTCCCGGCCTTGGAAGG
>PVIU01024603.1:0-25228 GCA_004026605.1 Ondatra zibethicus
GTGTGCCTCTGTGTGCTACTGAGTGCCGCGGTGTGCCGCGGTGTGCCGCTGCGTGCTGCTGTGTGGCCCAGCCTGGTCTTGAACCTCCTGAGAGCTGGGACAGCAGACACAGAAGACCATGCCTGGCATCTGTTTCTGAGAATAATTTTGGGTTTGCTGCATACAGAGCAGGGGATTGAGTTTCTCTGCCTGCCACGTGCAATTGTTAAACTAGGGCAGGTGAGATGGCTCAACAGGTAAAAGATCTTGCCGCCAAGCCTGACAACCGACCTGGGTTCAGTTCTCAGGTCTACATGACAGTAGAGAAGTGGGTGATATGGGCTGGAGAGACGGCTCGGTGGTTAAGAGCATTGCCTGCTCTTCCAAAGGTCCTGAGTTCAATTCCCAGCAACCACATGGTGGCTCACAACCATCTGTAAGGAGATCTGATGCCCTCTTCTGGCCTGCAGGCAGACACACAGACAGAATATTGTATACATAATAAATAAATATTTAAAAAAAAAGAAGTGGGTGATATGTAGAACACCCCAGCTTAGAATCATGCCTCGGTTTTTCTTTGTAACTCCATGGACTCCTAAGACCTTGCTAGTAAGATGAATCAAGTCCTGCCATACATGCCAAACCGCAGCAGGCAGATGTGACGAGGTCACTGGTTTCACATTTCCACTTCCCTTCCAACACACAGTAACAGTTTAGGAGCCAGCTAACTCGAGATGCTGAATGACAGTGAGGGCTGAGAGCTGACAGGTACAGTGACGGCGTTGCCCGTCATCCTGTCCTCACAGGGCCACAGGGGCCAATAAAGATGGTTCAGTGTGGGGCATCATACTTCCATTGCTCTAACAGACGCCCCTTTACGGCAATCTAGGACATGCCCACAGCTACTTGCAGCTGCACAGCGTCCTGTGTGGAATATGTCAGGTCATGGGTCACGGTCCAGCCATTCCACATGCACAGCTGGCAGGAATAAGACCTGGCCACCAGAGATCCCCTTCTTCCCTAAGAGATGCATTCCCACGCACATTTACCCAAAGAGTGAGACGTGAGAGAGAACCGCGGGCTACGGGTCACCAACCCTGCTTTCTGTCACCATGTACTGTCATTCCCAGTTAGGCTGACAGACGGAGACAGTAACCTGCTTATACCAACCCTCGATTCTAGGTTCACTTCTCACTCCAGTATGCAAGAAGCCACGCAATTAGCTTATGGACAGTCACATCTTCTAGAACCTTCTTTCCTTCAGTAACTCCAGCAAAAGCCAGAGACTTTTAACAAAAACATTTTTAAAATGGGCCTGGGAGGAGGAAGTTGTGGAAGAATTCCTATATTGTACAGTGTCCAGTTTCCCAACCTCCAGCACTGTCTGTTTAAAAAAAGGATTCGCCAATTATCTGCCCAGTTGGTGGGCACTCATATTTCCCAAAGAATTCCTGGAACTAAAGGAATCTGATAACTTCAACTAGATTTACAGACTCTGAGAAATGAGACTTCACAGTTCAACACTAAAACTTTAAACACAAGCAGAGAGAAGTCAGTATACAATGGATGTTTTTACGGACAAGGGTATTAGACTAATACTCGTCATAGAGAGGTGGGGAGCTTCCATTGACACTGAGGCCTTCATGAGTCAGTACAGGTGTCCATGGGCACAGCTAACTTCCTGGTCAACCCCAGACTATGCTAGGTCCTGCAGCCTTACCTCAGCCTTGCAAATGCCACCTGCGTTCTGTCATAGAGCAGCAGCGGAAGTGACCGTCTGCCTGCGGGATGGGTCGTACATGCATGACCAGAATCTAGTTAACAGTGGATCTCATTTCTTTTTTAAGATTTATTTATTTATATCTACTTGCATGTATGCCTGTATGACAGAAGAGGGCACCAGATCTCATCACAGAGGGTTGTGAGCCACCATGTGGGTGCTGGGAATTGAACTCAGGACATCTGGAAGAGCAGTCAGTGCTCTTAACCACTGAGTCGTCTCTCCAATCCCTAGATCTCATTTCTTAAAATATTCTGAAAATTTACTTTTTTGTGCACATTTACATACATGCCTCTTCTGTGGTACTGGAACTGCTGACTCAGAGCCCCAGCGATCCACTGAGGATGAATGACCAGGAAGCATCCTGAGTCCCTGTGAATTCACAGCATCTTACAAGTAAATGATACCCTGATGGGATAATAGATTGGTATTTGTGAGTTATTGTTTATAGATAATTACATTGGCATAGATTCTTGAATATGGATACAAAGTTAAATTATATTGAATATTGTATGCATGCATGCTTTTACCTCTATTTAAAACATTTTTTATGTATTGATATATATATTTACCATATTGCAGTGTACATTTCTACCTCTGATTAAGATACTTATATATTGTTTGTGTATTGATATATATATTTACCATATTGCAGTGTATACTTGTACATTGTTTACAATTGGAGGTCATTGTCCTCATTTATTACACAGTTGTTTATTGTCTTAGTCTTTAAGTTAGATAGGTATTAAGAATTATAGATTAATAGTCATCTATGTTTGTCATATTTATTGTTAGACTAATTGGGTTTTTTAGAAATGTAGAGATTATATTCTGTATAAATAGATAATCTTCAACCTCTTCAAAGAGCTGTAGAAAATGGCATTTAATCTAACAGAGTTCTGTGGTAGTGAGACACAATCGCTCCTGACAACACTGATCTATTTACAAGAGACTGTTGAGCACCAAAGACACTCCACTTGGAGCTTGTTTTCTTCTTGGCAAAACTGGCCTCTGGGCAAGGAACTGCCCATACCTCAACTACTAACAAAATACATAGTATCTGGAAATGGATAAACAGAACTGTCAAATCTTGCCAAGACAGGGTAAGATGGTTTTGAAAAAGTTCTTGCCTTTAAAAATAATCTGTCAGTTATTCTAGGCCTTAGCCAAAGTTGGTTGCTTCAATGCTGCAAACATGACTTTGGGTGATTGCCCAGGTAGCCAGTTGTCTCTGTGATCTGTTGCATGTTTTGGAAGTTGTTTGATTGCACTTCCTAATTACTCAGGTAATGTTATTTCCCTTCTCAGATCTTCGATGGGGTTGAAGACTAGATAAATGTAGTTACTTTCCTCTCATGACTTGGCCAAGTTATTTATTATACAAGACTTAAGCTAGTTAGAATAGGATATTTGTTCTTAATGTACATAATTTTGTAGTAGGTTTAGAATTCTCTTACTTAAACAAAAGGGGGAGGTGCTGCGGGAGCTCCTTCCACTCCTTCAGCCAATAGCCTTTAAGATACCAGCCCACTTGGGCATGGTCTATTTGGCTTGAAAAAGCAGCGGTAGCCATGCGCTCTCTCTCTCTTTCTCTCTCTCTCTCTCGCTTCGAAATCTGCTTCCGGCTACCAGACTCTTTTCCTGGTTGTGCAGAGGGCTGTTGTCTAGGATGGTGATCTGTAAGTTTTTCCCTTTAAATAAATAACCCTTTTATTAATCATAATTCCAGACTGGTGTGGAATTGTTTTGTGACTTACTCCTTTACTCATCATTAACATTCCAGTGGGTAACAGGCCACTACAGCCTAAAATGCTTGCAAGTAGCAAACCATGGCAATTCAGAAGAGTCTTTTATTGAAGGGGGGGAGGAAGGAAGGAAGGGAGGGAGGGAGGGAGAAAGGAAGGGAAGGGAAGGAAGAAGCCATATTGGGGAGAAGGCTCAGTCTATACAGCACCTGCCACACAAGTGTAAGGGCTTGAGCTGGTACCCCAGAACCTACACAGAAGCTGGCCAGGATGGCCTACCTGCACCCTACTGCTATGCTGCTGGGGGAACAAAGACAGAGGAATCCTCTGTGGTTCAGTGAGAGACTGTGAGTATTAGAAACCCAACATCAGCCTCTGGTCTCCATACACACACATGAAAACACATGTGTGCACACCTGCAAACAGTCTAATCTGAGTAGTGGGCTGGGGCGTAGTGCAGTGGGCAAATGGCTTGGCTAGCATGCAAGAAGCCCCCCCCCATTTAATTCCCAATTCGTATAAAACAGGTGTTTACCTGGGATTCCAGTACTTGGGAGGTAGAGGCAAAAATATCCTAAGTTCAAGGTCACCTTCAACTACACAAGGAGTGGGAGGACAGCCTGGGCTACTTGAGATACTGTTTCTAAATAAACAGATAAGGTACTGTGTGTGTGTGTGTGTGTGTGTGTGTGTGTGTGTGTGTGGTAGGGCGAGTGACAGCAGCATCATTTAAGGAGGCAAAACAGAAAGACAGTGAGGAAATATCTAGAAAAGCATTTTCTAAGAGTGGCCTTGTTATCAGGTCAAAATCTATGCATGACAATAGGGATTTAATATGACAGTGGCTTGCTACGGAGATTTATCTGTCTGTCTGTCAGAGACAGGGTTTCTCTGTGTAACATCCCTGGCTGTCCTGGAACTTGCTTTGTAAATCAGGCTGGCCTCAAACTCACAGAGATCTGCCTGTCTCTGCCTCCGGAGTGCTGGAATTAAAGGAGTGTACCACCACTGCCCGAAGACATTTTTTTTTTAATTTTTATTTTATGTATATGAGTGTTTTGCTTGCACGTACGTTTGTGCACATGTGCTTGCCTGGTGCCCACAAAAGCCAGAAGAGGGCATCAGATCCCCTGTAGTTGGAATTACAGATGGTTGCAGGCCACCATGTGGGTGTTAGAAATTGAACCCAGGTCTCCTCTAAGAGCAGCAAGTACTCTTAACCACTGAGCCATCTCTCCAGACCCCTGTGGGTGTTTTCTCACATATCCCCATTTGGTTGTACTTTTGCAGATCACTAAGTTTCCTATGGCCTATAAAAATCCGAATCCAGCCAACCCCATATTCCAGTAGTCTTGATAAAATATTCTAGAAGTATTTCCCTTATGAGAGGTCAAAGCATAACTATGATGTTTCATTCTGGAGAACAAATTGGCAATAAATGAAACCACATAATCAAATCTCTTTCATTTTTTCCTTATTGGCTACTCTTAATTAAGCTCCAAGAGCATCTGAATTTTAATCTATTGCACAAACAAGTTGGCGGACTCCACACTGTGTGTCCCTGTTGCCTTCTCCATTTTAAATTGGCCTTTCATTGGGCTCTATGAAATCTCATTAGTGGGGCGTTCCCAGGCTTGGGAAGCAATCCCTGAATCCTAAAGGTGCACATATTCACAGACACAGACTGGCAAACAGAAACCTCGGGACCGAGGGCGTGAGGGCTGCAGCTTTTCACTGCTCTTGTGCTCTCAGGTTAGCGTGTATTTCCGTGCAAGGACACTTCTGCTCTCCGGAAGACTAAAGCTGCAGTTCTGCAGATGAGGGCCACAGCCTCTCTCTCTCTCACCTCCCTAAAGGACTGAATGAATGAATCTCCTACTGCAGAAAGCTTTCGGGAATTCTCTCACAGACAGAAATCTACAAACATAACATCTGACCAGGCTTACAAAATTTCCATCTGCTCAGGTTTTGGAAAGCCATTTATGGGAGTGTTCCTCCCTCCTCTTTTGGGGTTTAGTGTAACCATGGCAACCAGGGCACACATGCTTACCCAACAGAAAGAAATGGCTTCTCTCTAAAGCCAGTCTTCCTAGCAACAGTACCTTTGAAAATACCGTTCTAAGTCCCGTAATCCACTGTCTACCAGTCTGACCATAGGGCACTACAATGCCCCATGGATTTTCTTAACAGTCTTACAGTCTTCTTTCTTGGACCATTTCTGAATGGGTAAATAGAGCTATTAATAAACACTACAGCTTGAGAAGGCTGAGATATTCTTACTAAGGGAGTGAAGTCAAGTGTAGGCACTATGCTATGAATAGGAAAAAGATTTCCACTAAGTCCCTGATATAAACAAATAATTAGGTAAATTAGAGCAGACAGTAAGTTCTACTTGCTAAGTTCCAGGCCAGTGAGAGACTGTCTCTAAAAATAGAGTGGACAGTGCCTAAGAAATGGCATCTGAAGTTGTCCTTTCGGTACATATGTACACACACACACAGAGTGTTAGAAAACAATCAGCTGGCTACTCTTTCTGATGGTAGAGCAATCTGAGAATAGAATATCCAGGACCCTTTAAAAGAAGCCCAACTGAATGGCTCTTGACAAATGCGGTTGTCAGGTGAGCACACGTGGATATACATTGTGTCACTCAGCAAAAAGGGGCACAGCTGATGTCATCACAATAGAAACTTGTTAGTTTTTAAGCTCTAACGGAAACAAATTCTGCAGTGATGGTGTTAGATTCTGATGAGGGCTGTTAGTGGCTTCCAAGTGGCTGGCTTCTCAGTGTTCCCAAGTGGTGGAATTAGTGAAGAAACGACAGGCGGGCTCTGTAGGTGACAAAATAGCTTAGCCGGCCAAGTGGGTACTATTCAAGGAGAGGGCATGAGTTCTAATCTCCAGCACTCACAGAAAACATGAGCACAGTGATGTGTGCTATTGATGCTCGTGCTGTGGGGACAGGGACAGGCAGACCCCATGGCTCACTAACCATCAGCCTAGGCAAATCACTAAACTCCATATTCAGTAAGAGCACCTGTCTCAAAATAGGTGGAAAGCAACTGAGAGACACGCAGTAACATCCACACTCAAGTGGACATACAAATGACCATGTACTGAACACACACAGACAAATAACAATTTAAAATCAATAAAAGAAGGTTCTGGCCTTTGATCTTCTTGAAAAAACAGTGGTCCTATGAGAACATGCTTGTTTTTACCACCTCATTCAGTATTAATTACTTTCTCATTCCAAACACAGCCACAGAGAGGCTGACAGATTCAACAGGTAAAGCATGGGTCAGTTCTACCCTAGGGAGTTAAGAAAGAATGAGACATTGTTACTTATTCTTCTTGTTGTTATCCTTATTGAGACAAGGTTTCAGTTATTTGCAAAGGTTGACCTAAACTCATGCAGCATCCCAGGCTGGTCTTAAACTTCCAGCTCTCTGGCTTCCCAGCAGCTGAACCACATACTCATTGCCACTCTGGATAGCTGTGATGCTAAAATAGAAGTACGGTCACAAAATGGACCTTTTTGAAATTGTGTGTGCGTCTGCACGTGTGCCACAGGTCAGAGGAGAGCAAAACAGCCAGAGCGCCCATCGCCTGCTGTGGGTTCCAGGGACCAAACGGAGATCAGGCTTAGTAGCATGTGTCTTAAAAGCCAACCCTCTGGTCCCACAAAATGCAACTATGATCACAAAATGTCTTGCTCCTCTGGGAGCAATGGGTGGCAGACGAATGGGATCCATACTGAAAGGCAGGTTCCTGAAATGTCTCTAGATTTAGAGCTTAGCGCCAACAATAATCTGCCTCTGGGGATGGAGTCCATGCCCGATTCACACTTGTATCTGCTTAGAATTCGGGAGAAGGTGGCCCACCACAGTACCCCTCCATCTGAATATGCTTACCGACTCCCTGGGGACAGTGAGGAGTCACAGGAACAAATGAAATCTAACAATCTGTAGGGTTCTGGGGTCCCACAGATGAACTGGTCTCTACCTGAGACTGATAATCAACCTGAAGATTCAACAACAGTAGCAAATACAAAACCTGCTCCATGGGGCACAGTTTAACCCAGCAATCCCAGTGAGTCTGGAAAGCGGGGCTTCACAGGCATAAAGTGAGGCCATTAGGGTAGTCCCAAGCCCAGCATGAGTCGGTGTCCTAGGAAGAAAATGATGGAATGGGCAGGGTGACAAAGAGGCAGAGACTGAGGGGACACAGCTGACAGCCAGGGGATGCCCAGTTATCATGGTCAATGCTGGAAGCCGGAGGAGGCTGGGAAGGACGGTGCGCAGCTTCTCAGAGCAAACGGGTCCTGACAGTACTCTGGTAGACTGTTGTTAGCATGCTATCCAGTGTCTAGTGTTTTGTCCTCCAGTCCTGATAAACTAACAGCCACTTTAGGGCCTAGTTCTCAGCCACATGTAGACAGACAGTGCATGTTTGGCATTGTCCCTTTAGGAGCCAGAGGTGACAAAGAGATAATGCCTCAATAGGCAGACTGGGAAAAAGTCCAGCCTTCACAAATCCTACACCTCAGGTTCAAGCACACCTAGCACACAAGCTAACTACAGGAGGTGATTTATTTTTCTCATGGCTAAACAGCTCCCACCCCTTTACTGTAATTATTCTGTACATGAATCATGTTCCACAATTCAAGATCTTTCTATTTCGTCATCTCTTCTGAAAGATTCACACCAGGTCTCGGCATCTCTCAGCTACATTCCCAGGACACCCATTAATTCAGCTGGGCCCTTCCTATGTTCCTACTCCACAGCCCCCAGCTCCAGAGAAAAGCTATCCTTGAAGTACAAGCCAAGGAGGGCACAGACTGAGAAATTCCACAAGAATCTGGATCTCTGTGTAAAGGCCCACGGTTGTTTTTTTTTTTTTTTTTTTTTTTTTTTGCCTTTTCCTAGAAGGATTAGCACAAGGCCACTGTCAGACTGGGCTTAAAGCAAACTAAGGGGAAATGTCAGACTTGGGGCTAAATATAGTAAAATGAACACAAGCAATGTATCTCAACTGTTTCCAGACACCCTGCTAAAATGACAGTCGAAGAATAAAAAGAATTTTTTTTTTAATTTAAAAAAAGGAACAAGTTCTTAGAAGAAAATGAGAGGGAGACATCAGGTGAGAGGTTTCTTCAGAATTCTGGGAGATGACAGAGAAGCAAGAGGAAATCTTATTACAGAGGAGAGGAGGAGGGGAGTCCGGAGTGAGGAGCAGTCAGAGGAGGCAGAACGCTCAACACTGGCAACAGAGGATGCTATACGTCTGTTAGCTCGGGACGGGTGAAGTTCTCTTCAAAGCAAGTGTGCTCACAACCCTGAGAGCCTACAAGTTCCTGAACACCGATGACAGCGAAACCCGGAAGGCTATAAAGGAGGGTGAATGGTTGGTGACCATGAAAGAGCTTTCAGGACTAAACAAGGCGAGGGCAGAAATAAAATCTCCTAAGAGTCAGAAGCTAAAGCCAGAACACCCAACAGGAGAAAAAGGAAACCAGGCCAAGCATTAGACGTGAGAGCTCAGGGTGATACCTCCAAATTCTGAACCCGAGCTCTATGCCAAAGACCACAGAGGATGGAAATCAGCTAGCAGGAAAGGAGACACACCAGAGAGGAAATCCCAGAGGGCAAATGGCACAGAGGGGAGGACTGAGGCTGGTCTCAAAGCCAAAAGGCTTCGAGAGGAAAGAAGTGTGAAGGTAATTCTCAAGGTCCAAACTGGTGTGGGAATTCTCGAAAGCACAGCTATGCTGACTGTTTGATGAGAAGTCCCCAGAACATGTCTTGGTGGCTTTGGCATGGTCATGAAACACCACAGAGTACACTCACCCAGCCTCTGACACACCCCACAGCACACCCACACTAATGAATTCTTTAGCAGGTGGTGTATAGTTATATGTATTTGGTACAGCCCACTGCCAAGTGCACACAGAATATACATGCTACTATGGTCTCTTATTATCACTATTGCTATGCTCTGTACATAATTTCCGTGCTATGCTTTCCTATCTCTGCAGGCAGAGGCTTGGTTCCCACTAGCATTACCATAGACCACGAGAGAAGTTCACGGCTCTCCTGTCACAGGGCACCAGAAATCCTTCAGCTCCATTATAATCCCCTGGGACCACCATCGTGGCTTGGTGCAGGACAATGGTCTATATTCTGTCAGTTATGTTTTAAATAAACACTGATTGGCCAGTAGCTAGGCAGGAAGTATAGGCGGGACAACCAGACAGGAAGTAGAGGTGGGTCAATGCGAACAGGAGAATTCTGGGAAGAGGGAAGCTCCCTCTGCAGTCCTGTCCAGACACAGAAGAAGGAAGATGTAACCTGCCCTGTTGAAAAAGGTACCGAGCCATGTAGCTAACATATATTAGAATAATGAGCTAATATAAGTTATAAGAGTTAATAAGAAGCCTGAGCTAATGGGCCAATCAGTTTATAACTAATGTAGACCTCTGTGTGATTTTCTTTGGGGCTAAACAGCTGTGGGAACCGGGCAGGACAGAAACCCCGGTCAACAGTGGTCAGCAGCCCATAAGGGAGAAGGTGTTTTATGTGGTGTGTAGCTACCGAGTAGAAGCAGTCACAGGCCTGGGCTGAAGTTTTCATTTCAGGGAACATTTGCAGTGATGTCTGTGCAATTAGACACTTGACATCCGCAGGAATCCATACCTGGGCCTCATCTGTGTGTCACCCGTGGGCCATTTCAGCACGGAGACCGTCGTCATGCCGCGGCTGCACTCACATGATCCAAGCTACTCTGCAGATTTCTCACTCCGTGGCACAGGCACCATGACCAAACTCCACCACGGGGCTGGAGACCCTGGGCACCCAGAACTCAGTATATAACTCTACCCGGTCTCAGCTACGGTGATGTCCACGCTGGCCCAGAGGAACAAAAGACAACAGATAACTCAGGAATCAAAGAGCTGTCTGGTACCCAGGACAGGAAAGAGTGTGATCACTACAGACAGGAAATAAAACTTCGCACCTCAGCTCTGGGGAGCCAGGACAAAGCTGTCATTCTGGATGAATGTAGCTAAATGTTTAGGTCCACCCATTAGCCTTTCTCCCCCCTTAAGGAGGCTCTGGGGTAGCCACGCTGCCTGCAAGGACACACTGTCTCCTTGTTCCCCTGGGCACTGAGCCTTGGTGTTCAGAACACTCATTAAACACACATCGGATTGGGTTTCAGGGAGTCCCCGAATCCAGGACAAGAGAGAATGGGCCCTTTCAGCTTCACTGTACGTAATTCATGGGTGTCGTAATCAGAGTGCTGGGCGCAGAACTTCTTTCTGCATTCCAGGGCTATGCACAGAACGTGTGTGCACGTAGGGCTGGGGATTTCTACTGCTCTGCTGAAAACCTGTTGTGAGGAGGGGCTGGGGAGAGAAGCCAGCCTTTCAGGGCTGCGTTAGTCTGCTCCTCACACAAGGGCTTCATCATCCTTGTAGTATTAAGAACATCTAAATTTTATTAACATAAAAAGATCTTGCTTAGGGGATAGAGAGATGGCTCAGAGGCTAAGAGCCCTGGCTGTTCTTCCAGAGGACCTAGGTTCAATTCCCAGCATCCACGTGGTCGCTCACACCCGTCTATAACTCCAATTCCAGGGGACCTGACACCCTCACACAGACATACATGCAGGCAAAACACCAATGAATATAGAATAAAAATAAATTTAAAAAAATCTTGCTTGACATTTTAGGGCTTCGTTAATAGTTAGGGAACAAAAGAACACACCAAGAATGATTAAGACAAGGAAAAACCAGGCTACAGCAATTCAAGGAAAACAGGACCTCCAGGTGAAGGCTTGCCTCCGTGCTTAGGGTCTGTCGACTCTGGCTGCTTTCTCTTCCAGCTCAGCGGTCTAAGCTGTACATGCATCCAGCCTCCAGAACCGAGTTTTCTGGGGGACAGGGCAGGGAGATAACTCCTGATATCACACTTGCCCTCCAAAGCCGCTGTTCTGAAGGAAGGTAGGAAGCGGCTCCCGGGTTCTCATCCTTCACACGCTGCCAGAGGTTCCTGTCCTTGGCTTCCAACTTTCCCCCAGGAGCCAATCTCTAAGGACATTGTCAGCTTGAAGACAAATTCTTCTGTCCACAGGTGCTTTCTATGAAAACAGTTCCGCCTGTTTTCAAGTGGCCGGTGGTGAGACCAGGAACATTTTCTCAACCCTGAGAAAGGGTTTTAAAGTCTTTTTTTTTTAAATGCAAAAGGCTCTTAAATTTAAAATGATGTGAATTGGGATCTGGAGAGGCGGTGCATCGATTAACTTTGACCTCTGGGTCAAAGTTCAGCTCCCAGCATTCATTCACATTCATGTGGCATCTACTCTCCTACACATATGCGCATAAATTTAAAATTTTTAAAATAAGTCACCTACAGCCTGTAACTCCACCACTCAGGAGTCTGAGGCAGGAGGATTACAAAGTTGAGGTCAGCCTTGGGTTATGTAGCCAGATCCATTCTTAAACCAATTCCACTGCTTTGAAATCTCGGAGAAAGATTTCATGTGACCAGAAATGACTGATTAATCCATCAATTTTCGTATGTGCTTGGAGAAACAAGCCTGTGCCTGTTGGTTTTGGCCAACTTAACACACACTAGATACAACTGGTTTTAGACACAGTTTTAAAGATTTATTTACTTATTTATGTATATAGAATTCTGCCTGCATATATGCTTGCAGGCCAGAAGAGGGCACCAGATCTCATTACTGATGGTTGTGAGCCACCATGTGGTTGCTGGGAATTGAGCAGACAGTGCTCTTAACCACTGACCCATCTCTCCAGCTCCCGACACAAAAGATCTTAACTGAGAAGATGTCTCAAAGTAAGACTGTAAGAAAGTCTGGGGTATTTTCTTGATTGATGGTTGATGTGGGAGGACCCCATGCCATGCACTGTGGGTGGTGCCACTCCTGGGTTGGTGGTCCTGGGATCTATAAGAAAGCAGGCTGAACAAGCCAGGGGGAGCAAGCCAATAAGCAGCACCCCTGCATGGCCTCTGCATCAGCTCCTGTGTCCGGGGTCCTGCCCTGACTTCCGTTGATGATGGAGTGTGATGTGAGACTGTGACCTGAAATAAACCCTTTTCTCCCTAAGTTGCTTTTAGTCATGGTGTTTTATGACAGCAATGGAAACCCTTACTAAATAAAGTTCTAATGATTTTACTCAGGAGAAAAAAAACAAAAAAACAATATTATATTAATTTAGAATGTTGAAAAATCAAACTCCTGGGGCTGGTGAGAGAGTTCAGTGATTAAGAGCATTTGTTGTTCTTGCAAATGGCCCAGGTTTGTTACCTAGCACCCGCACAGCACATATCAACCATATGGAACTCCAGTCCCACAAGACAACTCCCTCTCTTGGCCTCTTTCGGTACTGCATGCATGTGGTATGTGGATACGCATGCAAGCGAAACACCCATACACATCAAATAATAAAATCTTTAATAAAAATAAAACCAGAACTATATAAATGGCACAGAAAACAAAGAGGAAGAAAGAATGATAAGCTCTAGTGTCGCAGAAATTCAGTCACAAATGCTTTTTTTTGCTATAGTTTGAATATGGTTTGTAAATTCCAAAACTCACGTTGAACGCACATAAGTTGAGGGAAAAGAATTAGGGCTTGTGTATGCAGAGTGCATGTTCCACTCCAAAGCGACACCTTCAGCTATGTAGAAATTCGTTCATCGCTGTGGCAGCATTGCTGGTGAGGTATTTAAAACAATAATTCGATGGTTAGGAGGTTAACGGCTTCCCCGAGACAGGAGGCTATTCACACACTAGCAGCGCTCACGCTTTCCTCTCCTGATGGACACACCTGCCCTTCTGTTTGCCAGGCTATGGTGCAGCACAAACGCCCTCACCAGGGGCCAAGCAGATCAGGGGCCAAGCAGATCAGCGGCCATGTTTTGGGGCTTCACAGTCTCCAGGACTGTACATCAATAACCTCATCTTTCTATTTTTCCTAGTTTCAGGAGTTCTGTTGTGGGAACAGCAAATGAGCAAGGCATTTCTCTCTACAGTCTCTTCCCGTGTCCTCTTCAACAAGGGGAGGGGAGGCCAGGCCCAAGCTTTGCTGTCGACAAAGAGGCCCTCAGCAAACACTCAGCACTTACTCTAGGCTTAGGAACAGCGAGATTTCAAGTGAGAGCATGAGAGAGTTCAAGGAGTCAGAACGTGGAAAGGCAGGAGCCGGAGTGGGGGGGGGTATTGTTGACTGGGGATAGATAAACTGTTCTGTGGATGGGGACTAATGAAAGGGAACTGAATAGCACTCAATGTGTACTTAAAATATTTTGAAGTTCATGTTACATCTATTTTGCTATAATAAAAAAGGGGTTATATAAACATCTTGATAATCTACTAATGTGTGGTGGAAAAGAAAAGTCAAGTTATCTAAAAAACCATTTTGATTGGAAAGAAAGATAGATCTAACTATCTACTTCCAGTGAATGATGCTGTGGCTGCCGGGTATACAATGTATCTGATGACATTTAGGAGCAACACAGAATGGGGAAAGGTCCTATAATTATCAGGGAATTATGGAGCCTGGCTTGCAGAGCCCAGCAGAGTTTCATGCCCCATTGTTTGGTTGCTGTTTTCATCTCAACAATAGCCTAAAGGCCCAGCCTCCACAGGAGTGACTCTGAGAACCCAAGAAGGGAAGTTCCCAGGAAGTACTGTGGTGGTTTCAATGTGACCGACCCCCATAAGCTCAAAAGGGAGTGGTACTATTAGGAGGCGTGACCTTGTTGGAGTGGGTGTGGCCTTGTTGGAGGAAGTGTGTCACTGTGGGGGCAGGCTTTGAGGTTTCCTATGCTCAAGATACCATTCAGTGTTTGAGACCATTTCCTGTTGCCTGCAAGATGCAGGACTCTCAGCTACTTTGCCAGCACCGTGCCTGCCTGTCGCTCCTCGTCAAGATGATGATGGACTGAACCTCTGAACCATAATCAAGCCACTCCAGTTAAATGTCTTCCTTTATAAGAGTTCACAGCAACAGACACCCTAACTAAGACAAACCCCAATGTGGCCAGTTTGCTTGCTAATCCATAGTTAAACAACTTTATTTTTACTAGAAACACCTTCCATGCTATTTCTAACTCTTGATAACTATAAAAACATTGAATCTCCCTATAATCACTATAAAATAAAAGTGTATTTTCATTTCATATTTTAGAATTTTCTTGTCAAAGAAAATGCTCTTCTCAATGCTGCTTTTGACAGGATGGGCGCATGCTTTTCCATCACTGCCCTTTCATTTCTTTGCCTATCCTATGTCACATTGTCACCAACCATACAACCGATTTCCAAACCGTTTCTCAAGTTGCCAGCCTCGGAAACTATCATCTGCGCTAAGTCACGTCCCTCACGATGGAGGGGGAGCTGGCCACCACACTGAGCTCAGTACAACCCTCTCACTCTTGCTCTCCTCATCCCAGGCACCCCAGCTGCTCTCTGAGCAACACCAGACACTCGTCTGCTTCAGGGCTGCCCACAGGCCAGGACGCAGCCTCCTCAGAATTCCCAGTGTTAGTTTCTTCACTTTCTTACTTTGGCTTGTGCCTGCTTCCTAGTGGGGTGACCCACACCTTCCCACTTAACCTCCCTGTGCCCATTTCCCCATCTCACTGGTGCTTTTCCACTTCACAGCATATCACCTAGTGTTCCGCATGCACAGCCATCTCCCTCTCCTGGAGCGCACAGGACCCTCATCTGCGTCTTGAAGGTGGGTCTCATGAAGGAGAAGCGAGTAAGCCTTACGTGATAATTCCCACAGTGAAACCACAATGGTACACGCTTTAACATACACAACCATAAAACATTCCGAATTTACACCTTCCAACCGCTGTCCGTGCACACTACGGAGAAAAGGCCCACCACAGCTAAACTAACTGTTCAAAGAAAACTGGTAAAGTCCAGGACCCTATTTCCCCTTCTTTTCTTGTCCCAGTCAGTGGCCACGTTGCCTCTACCTTACCCTTGGGTAGTTCTAGGGATAGATCGCGTCCATGAACATGGCGGTTCTGGGTGACTAGGGCTGTCAGGGGACTTGATGACTGAGGGTTCTGTCATCCCTGGTGCTACTGTGATCAGGAAGATTGCTTAGCCATACTGAAGAGAGGGCTTTAAAAAATGTATAAATGTCTGTTATATATAAGCACTTATGTGACATATATAAACATTTTGTGTAAGTCTCATGATTCCACTCAAAACGTTATCTTCAGATGTGATTTCTCATCTTCCTTCTTATGAATGTTATAATCTGTAATGTTCCTTGGGTTAAATTTTTTAATCTTTTGAGAATTTCATACATACCTATACTGTAGTTACATAATTTCCAGCCCCCCTCTCCAGTTCTTCCCACATCCGTATCATCTCCCCGTAGAACCTATGACCATCTATAAAGACCACACATATGTACACACCCCACACTGAGTCCCGGGACCCGGCATCTCCTTTGTTAATTCACAATGGCATGTAGCTCCAGGCTCAGTGATCATATCGGCACTGTCCTTTGCACAGAATGGGCACCAGTCCTGGCAGCAGGAACACTGAAGACAAACACCAAGGCTGCAGTTTACCGTCTTACACGAAACCCCACCCAAACAAACCGCCCGCAGCAGCATGAGATGCCCACAGCGCCCAGCAGCAGCACTGACTCGAAGGCTGTGTTAGAAAACTGGGATGGTTCAGAGAAAATAAAGCCAAGTGGGAACTGTGAGCTTTAAAAGAAAAGAATGTCTCTAAGTCTTCCAAGCTTGAACTCTAATCTACAAGGGCGGTGGACAGGAAGGGCAGGAAGGAATGCTAGAGACCAGCTCGCCCCTCCCTAGAGCAAGGTCACCAGGAGTGACAGGACCCCACCCACAGTCTGAGCTCCACAGTCAGGGATGTCACTGGGCTCCCAGAAAGCAAACTAAAATAACTAAAGGACCATGAGTGTGTTTCTGAAACAAAGGTTCAACCATCTTCTGAAAATTAAACCTGTTGTCAAAAGAAAAATTTAGAGTTTACAGAAATTAGCTGAGGCTAAGTCTGACCAACTGTGGGAACCAAAAGATCCTAAGAGCTTTGAGCTGTCCTTAGTGGCAGATTTCCGAGTTTAGCGTGAAAGATAACTTCCACACATTTTACACAGTGATGCCTAAGGAGGAGCCGCTCACACTCATGCATGTTCTATTCTATGAAACTGCAGTGAAGGGTCAACACACAGGTTTTCCTCCTCCTCAAAGGCATGGCGGTTCCAAATGACATTGAAAGAGGAGAGAAGCCTTGGGGTCAAACACGTTTGCAAAAGAACGGCACAGAGCAAATCCATAGCAGCAGAAATAGCGAGGATGGGGGTGAGAAGGGGGGCTGTTGAGCAGGCATGGAGGTCAGAACTGCGGGCGACAGGGTCCCAGAAAAAACAGACAGCAATGAAGGCTAGTTCTCCACCCACGACTGGGCCTCTGAAAAAGAACATTGTCGTAATAAACGCTGGTCGCTCGGAATGAAAAATGAGAGCAGAAACAAACGCGACAGGCACCAGGCAACACACCTGCATTTGAACATCCTTCTCATGTACTTTACCCAGCAGAGAAAGCCATCTGTTCCCCGAAAAATCCACTTTCCTCCATCTTTCAAAACAGCCCTCCATTGACAGACTTCCCTCCCCCTTCCACCAAAAAAAAAAAAAAAAAAAAAAAAAAAAAAAACCAACACTGCATTCTATTGCTCTGCAAGCCAGTCAGGGAAACCAGAAAGAGCAAGGACAGAAGCTGCCCTGCTTCCCAGGCAGGGGACCCTGTGGCCACTGCAGGTCTGAGCGACACAGCAGTACCTTCAGTTCCCACAGGCTTTGTGAGGTTTGAAATGTTTTATAAAGCACAAGGCCCAACTTTCACCAAAGTCCCTTTTTTACCAAATCCTCAGCCACATATACGTTCTGTGCAGCAGCCCCAAAGACCAAACAAGACAAGCTAGATGCATGTTAAGATAAATATTCTTGGGAAATCTTCAGACTACAGGGACTTGTGTGTGCCTCCCTGGTTTACTAACGTCTTTAAAAAATATTGTAGAATAATGGATTAAGAAAGCAGATTCTGGGGCATGGGAGATGCTCAGTGGGTAAAGACCCAAGTTCGAATCCCAAGTACCCACATAGAAAACCAGCCATGGTCGTATGTTCCCGTGACCTGGCACTGCAGGGCAGTGAGAGGGAGATTTTGAGAGTGTGCCCATCAGCCTGTTTAGCCCAGCCAGTGAGCTTTAGTTCAGTGACGGGCCCGGTCTTAAGGGATACTCTGTGCTGTCCTTCACAGGGGCACACAGCTGCCTTCTGACATGTATACCATGCAGTCGATGTGAAAACACTACCCAAAAACAAACAAAGAAGAGCAGCGAAAAAGCAAAAAACAAAAAGCAGCCAGGTTCTGAGTTTGCTGAACACCGTGGATGAGCACTGAGGAGCTAGTCTGATTTTAACCCCACTCCCAAGTCACCCTGGGCTCACCAATGAAGAAACTGGCCCAGTGCTGCGAAGGGTACCTATCTACTCCAATAGCCTGCCCAAGCTTACCCTGCAAGCTGCTGAGTCAGGCAGGGGCCTTAATGTTAAAGACAACCGAGTACACGAACAGTACATAAAAAAAAAGGCCAGGGACAAAGGACCACAGGTGGTTGTGTCAATCAAACCAGTAATGCAGGGAACATGGAGGCAGACTAACACTGTTGTACGAATGATCAGATGCGTCTAGAAGCAGCGCCTTCAATTATCATGGAGACATGGCTTGTTGAAATATAGAAACAAAAGTTCCTTCAATTTTGACATCAAGTGCAAAATTACACTATTCACGGCTCATTTCCACAAATCTTCCTCATGAGTTAATTGCTCGCCTACACGGAAAGCTCTGTAATTCTCCACCTGTTCCCAGCAAACGTCTGGAACAGCTTCAGCAGCATCCACTTCACGTTCTCTATCTAATTTGCCTAGAAAAGTTCAATTATTTTGCCACGGAGGAGCCAAAACACACAGCCTCCACCGCTCACCATCGACGAGAGTCAATGGCAGCTGAGGAGAGGTGGCCAACGTGACTGTACGATTTCACCGGACGACCCATGTCACACACACACACACACACACACAGAGAGAGAGAGAGAGCAGAATAAAAGTTCCAGAAACTCGGCTTCTGAAGCTTCCAGGGGTCTTTACTGATCAGAGTTAACAAGGAGAAAAAGGACAGGAATTTGACAAGGGGGGGTGGGTGGGCTCAAAAGGACACCAAGCAGTCAACACAACTGACCACAGAAAATATCCACAGGGAGTACTTTTGTTTCCTCCAAATTAGGGAACCATTTCTTTAAGTCTAAAGACACTAAGGAAAAAAACAAAAAACCAACTCCGCAAGGGCCCAATTTCAAAGGGCAACTTTACAGCAAATGTCAAGTCTACCAATCGGCAGATCAGTAAGTGAGAGGTTTGGCAACAACCTGCAGACAGACAGATGTGAAGACTTTAATGCCAAGGTTACAAAGTAATGCTCACGTGAGTGGAGAGAAGGAAGGGGCAGGGAGAACCCAGCCTTGCTTGCCCCTAGCGCCAGATCCCGAGGACCACAGCGGTCCAAGGCTGCCTCATGGAAAGGGGATTTCTTTCACAGGAGGCTGGGGGATATAACATGAGAGTATCTTTAGCTGATTTTCTGAACCCTTTCTCAGCCACAAATTCAAAGGCAAAGAAAAGCAAGAGCCATCTGGGATAGAGGAGCCATTTTTGCAAAAGGCATTGTATAAAATTAAGTATGCAAATTGCTGTGGGAGCACATTCTGCTCCTTCAGCCAATAGCATTTAAGATACCAGCCTACTTGGGCACGGTCTCTTATACTGTAAATGCAGCTGTAAAGTGTGCGCTCACTCTCTTGCTTCCGGCTGCTGGACTCTGTTCCTGTTCCCCGTTCACGCAGAGGACTGTTATCTAGGAGAGTGATCTGTAAGTTTCCCCTAAATAAATAACCCTTTATTATTCATAATTCTGAACTAGTGTGGGATTATTTTGTAACTTCTGCCTTCAACAAATGAAATGAGGAGAAAGGTTCCTGGCTCAAGGGTTGAGAGCACTGGCTGCTCCTCCAGAGAACCCTGCCTGGGCCAATTCCTAGCACCCACATGATGGCTTGTAATTTTCTGTAACTCCAGTGGATCCAGTGCCCTCTTTTGGCTCCTGGAGGTACTGCATGACCTCCTTTATGTGTATAGAGTCAGACACCTATACACATAAAATCTCCAAAGAAAGAGGGACAGGCTGGTTTAAGTCAAGTCGCAAAACCATTTCTGTGTATTCCCTTCAGATATGACTCAGCTGCACCGGAACTCAGGATGTATATTAGTTATAAATATAAAGATGACTAAATTCTATTTTGGTTCAAGTATTTAAGTGCTCTGGAGTTGACGCTCCTTATATGGACTCTGGGAAAAAAAATACTGTTGACACTCAATAGGAAGACAAAATTATGCGGCTGTGGATTCTGGAAAAGAAGTGACTTTTCCTGTAGTGAGTAAGCAAAATTCACTGCAAACAGCATGCAAAATTTCAGTTATTTTGTAGAAAAAGACAAATTAATTAGACATATGTTTTCTGTTTGAAGATCTATTTTTGTAATTTCCTTTGAAAGTTAAAAAAAAGTTACTATGTCAGTGAGTCTTTCAACACTGTAATTAAATACCAAGAGGAACAACTGAAACAAAGAGAAGATTCATCTGGGCTCACGGTTTCAGTCCAAGGTTTGCGGGAGTCATTGCTCGGGGCCCTGAGTCAAGGCAGATTACCGACATTGGGCATCTGTGGGTGTGTGATTCACGACAGCCTTGAAGCAGAGACGTGGGGAAGGGGTCAGGGCAAGATGTGCCCTTTGTGTAAACACTTCTTCACTTTAAATGTTGTGTATATATGTACTTGTGTGTGTATATGTGCACAAGGACCCGTGGAGACCAGAAGAGGGCAGATCTCCTGCAGCTGGAGTTACAGGCAGCTGTGAGCCACCTGTCAGGAATAGAACAGAACTCTGGGCCTACCTACTGCGCCATCACTCCATCGCAGAAATGCCCGCCCCTTGAAACAAACATTACTGTATTTCATGTGTGTGAGTGTTTTCCTTGAATGTAGGTAGGTGCATTATGTGTGTCCCCAAGGCCAGGAGAGGGCACTGGATTCCCAGGAACAAGAGTTAAGAGCAGCTGTGAACCACTTTGTGGGTGCTGGGAATCAAACTCTGCTCCTTAAGCAATCTCTTCCGCCCCAAGATCTGCCACGCGATGTCTGGAGACAGCTTGTCAGAGCTCTCCACCTCCTCCATGTCTTGCTTTCTGGCCCCTCTGCTATGATGTTCCTGAGTCTTGGGGAAGACAGGGTAGGTACAGACGTCCCATTCAAGGCTGAGCTCAGTCTTTATCAGAGTCCACATTAACTGCTGCTCTCTGCAAACGAAGACCCTCTGATGGAGGTTACAAGCAGCACAGATTTATGCCGAGACCTGCTGGAACGGCAGCACCCAATGGAAAGGGGATGTCCCCCAATCCCTCCGGCTCCAGCAGGTTCCACCTGGTGCTGAGGTTAGAGAGGAGCAGTTGGTCTGCCGCCTCCACATTCTGTGAGGTTTTGCAGTGCCACCATGGCTGCTGGGGGTTCGAACTCAGTTCCTCATGCTGCAGAACAAGGGCTGTTAGCCACTGAGCCCTCTTCTTGGTCTTCGTACATTTTACATAGACTTACTCATAGCTTTTCCTACTGAGAATCCAAGTACTTGTCTCACAGCGCCATGAAGAACTTGGGTGGCATACAGGGGTGGGGGCTGAGCATGTGTTCGGTGGTTCGGCTTTTGCCCTTTCTTGAGTATACCTGTACTACACCAGATGCCATTTAAAATGTGTGGAAGGCAAAGGTTTAGAATGTTCTTGTAGAGGTGTGTGTAGGCTGAAGGTTGACAGGTGTCTTCCTTGGTTGCTCACTGAACCTTGAGCAGAGATTCAGCTAGACCGGCTGGCCAGCAAGCTCCGGTGAGCTGCCCAACTCTGCCCCAGTCCCCTTTCACATGGGCGTTGGGATCTTACCTTCGGCCCTCGTACTTACCCAGCACGCCCTTGGAGAGCTGAGCCATCTCCTCAGCCCTGAGATGTTCTTTGTGAACAATTCTCAGGCCACAGCTCCTACCCTGTCCCTCTGCCAGGCTCCTCAGTTTGCTTTGCGCTCTATGCAGGCCCATCTGGACCTTGGGTACACGGCATCAGACAAAACTGAACTCAGTCACAGAGCCCTGACAACCGGATGTTAAACAGTATAAACCCATGGCTGATGTCCAGTATAGCAGCCAGTGGTCCACATCCCAGTGTTCCTGTGAGAAGTGGACATGGGTCAGTGCTAGCCTGGTATCCAACCCAGGCATAGCTGTGTCTACTAAGTGCCCCTTCCATGGTATTACATGGTATTACTTCTCATAAAGATCCTTTCATGAACTGCACTAACTTTAAATTAGATTTAGATGCAGTTTGAAAGTGTGTGGTATATGGCTCATGGATTCTACAGGAGGAATCGGATGGGCAAGGAAGGTGGACCATCTGAGGCCAGCATAGATGCCACCTCTGTGAATAAATCTCGGGTTCGCCTAGCTCAAAGCTTTGCCTAAGCAGATGCTGAAATGTAGTTCTTGGATGACTACCCAGTTCAAATATTTTTTGAGTCCATAAAATTTCCAAATGCCTTCTTTTAATAACTGAGGAGTTTAGACAGGAAAGCTAATGAGGCAAGGAGGTTTCCCTTAACTGATCTCTCAGATTGGTTAGCCTTGTATGGCATGGTTGATTTTTTCTCCCATCTCTCTCCATCTCAATGGCAACACATTTCTTCTCTTCAGTGGCACTGAGTCATCTTCTCTGGAAGGTGATAGGCTCTGTGGCTATTGTCACACACCTAATGGGCTGCCACCAGTGGCATGATACCACCAGTCCACCCCATGTCCCCACTGTCCTCTGTGTCTATCCCTTCCTGTGTCCCCACTGTCCTGTGTCTATCCCTTCCTGTGTCCCCACTGTCCTCTGGGTCTATCCTGTCCTGTGTCCCCACTGTCCTGTGTCCCCACTGTCCTCTGTGTCTATCCTGTCCTGTGTCCCCACTGTCCTGTGTCCCCACTGTCCTGTGTCTATCCTGTCCTGTGTCCCCACTGTCCTCTGGGTCTATCCTGTCCTGTCTTCACTCTGTGTCTTTATTCTGCCAACACTCAAGGACTAAGAAGTTGATTTTCGAGTTTGTCTCCTGCCCCAATTTATTTTAGATTTTTGTTTTTTAAATCGCACGTGTGTGTGTGTGTGTGTGTGTGTGTGTGTGTGTGTGTGTGTGTGTGTGTGCAAGACAGCACAGGTCCCAGTGGAAGCCAGAAGAGGGCAACAGATCCCCCTAGAGCTGGAGTTACAGGCAGTGGTGAGCTGCCTGACACAGCTGCTGAGAACTGAGCTCGGTACTAGGCGAGAAAGGTGTTTGCTTTAACTGCAGAGCCATCCTCCAGCCCCATCCACCCACTTCTCACACTTTTAAAGACATCTGCTTTACTTCTCAGCTGGTTCTCACTCTTGCTATGTGTTCCACCATTCCTAGCAAGAAGAGACACCCTGAGTCCTAACCTATCCACTGCAATGGGACACAGGTCCCACAGGCCCTGGTCAGGAGCCCGCAGCTCTGTCCGCTCAGCCCATCTGCTTCAGGGCTTGCATCTTCTTGGCTCCCCCATGAGGGGACTGGTACTTTTCCAGGAAAGGGCTTTTGCTTCAAGCCTCCCAACCATCTACTGCTGCCTGTAATGGCCCAGGAAAGCTCTCTCTCACCAGCAGTACCCACAACTAAAATTCAGCTCCCTAATTGGATCACTCCGCATCTCCAGCAGGGCCCTTGGAAATGCCACCTTGGGGGGGTCACTGGGGCTGGGTTATTCATGAAGCCTACTTGCCTCAAACAGAAGCCAGCCACTGAAAGGCTGGGGGAGGGGTCTTCATTAAGCAAAATCCACTGTCATGTCCAATTGCGTGGGATTCCACCACAGACTCTCCCCTCCTCCTTTGTAGAAAGGAGCAGCAGTGTTTTGGAGAGCCCAGTGCTGTTTGCCTAGCACTTATCCCTACGTGTGTTGTTTGGTTCCTAAGTCTGCCGATGTGGAGAACGGAAAGCTACCATTTATTGAGCGCCCACTGAATGCCCTGTGGGTTGGAACATCACCGTGGTGACTGACTCTAACGGTATCCCGAAGAGGTAGGAACTACTCTGGGAAAATTTAATTATTAGCAGGTCACTTGAGAAGTCTTGGGGTACCAATGTAGTTCTGAAGTGCTTTTAAAGATGAAATAAGACAAATTTTCATTATCTGGGTGGTTGGTGCATGCCTCTAATCCTCACGCTCAGGAGCCTGGAGAGTAGGAAGCCAACTAATGAAGCACAGCAAGTCCCTGCCTGGAAAAGAGGCAAACAAACATCCCGGTGCCTACCCGAGTACCAGGATCACAAGGGGCTCTTGGCAAACACTGATCCTTTCCTCTCCCACTGAGAGAGACTGGCACAACCAGCTTAATGGCGCATCCGAGAGACCAGAGCCAGGGCTCAGGCCAGGTCCACCCAGCACTTACACCCCCCCTCCTCCCATTAGCCCCTTCCACACATGGGCAACTAGAGTCTCAGGCTCAGTACCTTGCCAAGGAGCCAAGAAGGGACGGCTATCCCAAGGCCGTATTGCTCCTTTGCTGAGCACGGAGAAGGAAATCAGGGCAGTCCTTGCCTCTCGTCCTTCCAGATGTCGTTAGCCTCCTTTCTTCTCACATCTTTTCCCAGGGGACACTGCCCTCTTCACTTGCAGGGACAATAGATCCACACAGCAAGGCTTATAGGACTGAGCATGAGTCTCCCTTCTGGGGGTGCAAGGGAAGCCTCACAGGGACACAGTGAGTTCAGCCTCCTAAGGTGCCAACTGCATGGGCTGACATGGCGGAAACTCATTCTTCACTGGCTCAGGAGGCAGAGACCTTAAGGCAGGATACCACCACGGGGCTGGTCCCACCCACCAGGAGGTCCTGAGAGACCCTGTTTTGGCGGCTCCTCTAGTGCAGGCAGGCCCATCCTTGCTGGCAGATGTACTACTCCAATCCTCCTCCACCGAGTCAACAACTGGATTGGATTAAGGGCTCAGCAGACCCAGCCAGGCCTCATCTTCACTGACATCTTCATTACATCCATGAAGTAATTCCCATCCCTCGTTAACCAGAGTCTAGAACTTGGATGCATCTTTGTTTTATAGTGTGTTTGCTTCTGTTATTATTTTGTGGGGTATTTTATTTGTTCCTGTTTGAGATAGAGTCCTGTGCTTTACCCCAGGCTGGCCCAGGCTGAAATCTTCTAACTTGAGCTCCCTCCAAGGTGCTGGGATAATGGGTGTAGCCACACCCATGGCTCTTTTGAGGAGGTAGAGATCCAACCCACTCCTGAGGACTGCATGAAGGAAAAACTGGTCCATTCAACCAAGTTATGTCTCCAATGAAGTCAGAAATTAAGTCTTAAAAGCAGCTGAACTGCCTGATAGGAGTAGCTCGGAGCTGGTGGAAATAACCCCAGCACAGGACAATCTAGGGCAACTTCTCTGCCCTGTCTGAAGATTTACTCTTGGTCCTGGG
>PVIU01024604.1:0-25278 GCA_004026605.1 Ondatra zibethicus
AAAAAGGTATCCCTCCAAAGAGAATGGGTTCCAAAATGCCTGTACAAGCAGTAGGGATAAATCCTGGTGCCACTGCCAGTGTCTCCACAGTCTGCCCCAGGCATGCAACTGTCGCCAACATTCCGAGTGCCTAGTCCTATGCTGGTTCCTTCCCTGTATGGCCAGAGTTGGTGAGCTCCCACTAGCTCAGATAAGCTGTTTCAGTTATCGGTCTTCACCTCTTTGCTCATATTCTCATGCCACCCACTCTTTGACTGGACTTTGAGAACTCAGCCCAATCCTTCAATGTGGCTCTCTGCCTCTGCTTCCATCAGTTACTGGATGAAGGTTCTATGGTGACATATAAGATAGTCATCAACCTGTCTACAGGTCAAGGCCAGCTCAGGCACTTTCTCCACTATTACTTAGCTGTGGTTATCCTTGTGGACTTCCGGGAATTTCTCTAGAGCCAGGTTTTTTGCTAGCCCCATAATGGTTTCCTTAATCAAAGTTTCTCTCTCTTTGCTCTCCATCTCTGTCTTTCCTCCGTCTTGGCTATTCCATTCCCTCAAGTTCTCCTCCTCTTCCCCTTCCACCTTCCTTTCTTCCCCCCACCCTCATGCTCCCAATTTCCTCAGGAGATCTTGCCTATTTCCCCTTCCCAGGGGTTCTATATATGTTACTCTTAAGGTTCTCCTTGTTACTAAGCTTCTATGGGGTCCTGGACTATAGGCTCACTATCCTTTGCTTTACAGCTAGTATCCACATATGAGTGAGTATATACCATGTTCATCTTTCTGGGTCTGGGTTAACACATGCAGGATGGTTTTTTCTAGTTCCATGTATTTGTATGCAAGTTTCAAGACGTCATTGTTTTTTTATCTCTGAGTAGTAGTACACCATTGGTAAATGTACCACATTTTCTTTATCTATTCATCAGTTGAGGTGTATCTAGGTTTTTTCCAGGTTCTGGCTATTACAAATAATGCTGCTATGAACATAGTTGTACAAATGTCTTTGTAGTATGATTGAGCATCCTTTGGGTATATGTCGAAGAGTGGTATTGCTGTTTGATTCCCAATTTTATGAGAAACCACCATACTGATTTCCAGAGTGGTTTACAAGTTTGCATTTCCACCAGTAATTAAGCAGTGTTCCGATTACTCCACATCCTCTCCAGCACAAGCAATCATTGGTGTTTTTGAACTTTGTCATTTTGACAGGTGTAAGATGATGTCACAGAGTTGTTTTGATTTGCATTTCCTTAGTGGCTAAGGATGTTGAACATTTCCTTAAATGTCTTTAGGCTATTTGAGGTTTTTCTATTGAGAATTCTCCATTTAGATCTGCTATTTTTTAAAATGGATTATTCGGTATTTTGATGTCTAATTTCTTGAGTTCTTTACGTATTTCGTCAATCAGTTCTCTATCTGACGTGGGGTTGGTGAAGATCTTCTCCCATTCACTAGGCTGCCTTTTTGTCTTATTGACTGTGTCCTTTTGCTTTACAGAGCTTCTCAGTTTCAGGAGGTCCCATCTATTTATTTTTGCTCTCAGTGTCTGGGCTACTGGTGTTATTTTTAGGCAGTGGTCTCCTGTGCCCATGCATTGAAGGCTACTTCCCACTTTCTCGTCTCTCAGGGTCAGTGTGGTTGGATTTGTATTTAGATCTTTAATGCATTTGGGCTTGAGTTTTGTGTATGGGGATAGATATGGATCTATTTGCATTCTTCTATATGTTGATATCCAGTTGTGCCAGCAACATTTGTTAAAGATGATTTCTATTTTTCCATTGTGTAATTTTAGTTTCTTTGTCAAAAATCAGGTATTCGTAGGTGGGTGGATTAATATCCGGGTCTTTGATTTGATTCCATTAGGCAACCTGTCTGTTTTTATGCCAATACCAAACTGTTTTCATTACTGTAACTTTATAATAGAGCTTGATGTCAGGGATGATGATGCCTTTGGAAGTTCCTTTGTTGTACAGGATTGTTTTGGTTATCCATGCTTTTCTGTTTTTCCATATGAAGTTGATTATTGTTCTTTCAAGGTCTGTGAAGAATTATGTTGTGATTTTGATGGAGACTGTGTGGGGTTTGATGTGTGATTTAACCTTTAGTAATATTTCTTTTACATATGTGGGTGCTCTTGTATTTGGGGCATAGATGTTCAGGATTGAGACATCATCTTTTTTCAGTTTTTCGAGACAGGATTTCTCTGTAGCTTCTGGAGCCTGTCCTGGAGCTAACTATTGTAGACCAGGCTGGCCTCGAACTTACAGAGATCTGACTGCCTCTGCCTCCTGAGTTCTGGGATTAACTGGTGAGACTTCATCTTGATGGATTTTTCTGTGATGAGTATGCAGTGTCCTTCTCCATCTCTTCTGATTGATTTTAGTTTGAAATCAATTTTAATAGATAATAGGAGAGATACACCAGCTTGTTTCTTAGGTCTGTTTTATTGGAAAATCTTTTCCCAACCCTTTACTCTGAGGTAATGTCTGTCATTGAGGTTGAGGTGTGTTTCTCATATACAGCAGAAGAATGGATCTTTCTTTCAAATCCATTCTCTTAGCCTGTGTCTTTTTATAGGTAAATTGAGTACATTGATATTAATAGATATTAATGACCAGTGATTATAAATTTATGTTATTTTTGGTGGTACTATTTGTGTGTTTCCCTTCTTTGGGGTTTGTTGGTGGGAGGTTATCTGTTGTCTGTGTATCTGTGGGTGCAGTTAACTTCTTTGGGTTGGAGTTTTCCTTCTAGTACTTTCTGTAGAGCTGGATTTGTGGCTAGGTATTGGTTAAATCTGGTTTTGCTGTGGAATATCTTGTTTTCTCCATCAATGGTGATTGAAAGCTTTGTTGGGTATCGTAGTCCGAGCTTGCATCCATGGTCTTCTAGTGTCTGCAATGTATCTGTCGGGATCTTCTGGTTTTCATGGTTTCTCTTGAGAAGTCTGCTGTAATTCTGATAGGTCTGCCTTTATATGATACTTGGCCATTTTCCTTTGCAGCTCTTAATATTCTTCCTTTATTCTGTATGTTTTGCATTTTGATTATTATATATGAGGAGCGTTTTTTCTTTAATTTTCTTTCCTTTTTTTGGTCCAGTCTATTAGGTGTTCTGTAAGCTTCTTGTACCTTCATAGGGATATCCTTCTTTATGTTGAGAGAGTTTTATTCTATGTTTTTTGTTGAATAAACTTTCTGTGCATAGGATCAAACTAGTCCCTCAGAATGTGGTTGACAATGGGGCAGACTGAGGGGCCACTGACACTGGCACTTTGATTTGTCTCTACTGCATGTACTGGCTTTTTGGAATTCTATTCTCTTTGGATTTATACCTTGCTCAACCTACATGTAGTAGGGAGAGCCTTGGACTTGCCACAGGGCAGGGTGCCTTGTCCTATCTTAGGACTGGAGAGGGGGAGAAATGGGAGGGTGTGGGAAGAAGGGAGGGAGTAGGAATTTGGATTGGTATTTTTTTAAGTAATAAAATAAGAAAAAGAAATGTTGGTTCTGACTACTCAATTTAAGTGGCATTTGTTCAAATTAATAAATATGTATTAGTGATAAACATTTGTTATAGGCAAGACAAAAGTCTGAAGTACACAATGCTAAATGAAAAAATCATGGAAGGAAGGGTTCAGTGGGTAATGTGCTGGCTGTAGAAGCATGAGAACTTGAGTTTTGATCACCAGCACCAGCATAAATTCCTAGGTATTGTGGCCCCCACCTGTAATCTCCACACTGAGAGATAAAGGCAGATGAATCCCAGGGACTCACTGGCTGACTGAATTGGTGAAATCCAGTTTCCAGTATGAGAAACTTGCCTCAGAAGATAAAGTGGTGATCAATGGAGAAAGACATCCCAAAGTCTCTAAAGTCTCTACCTGCCACAGGCAAGTAAACCTGCACACACGCGCATGCAGAGACACACACACACACTCATGCACGCACATACAACAGGCACTCATCACATATGCCACTCGAAGAATAATTACAAAACTGGAGATGCTATTGTAACATGGCTTTGAAAGTATCACTGCAAGCTCTGTGAGGATTATGGCTCTAGGCACCATGCAAGAGTGCCTGTCTTGTTGTACCTTTTGGTTTATCACAGGTTAAGGAACACTTTTCTCTGGTCTCAATTTTTTTTTACATGTTCCTTCATTGGTTTTATGTTTGTAGACATGTGAGAGCTCAAACCAATCAAAAGTAACCTAGAAAGTGAATGGAATACATAAGACTGTGATTCCCAGAAACTGCAGAAACTTCCAGAAAAAGAACAATTTCACACACTTAAAAATATGTCTCTTTATCTGTTTCCCCCATTTGTTTTGATGGAATTGTCAATTGTGTTACCTAGCCTTGGATTCCCCTAATAAACTCCACCGGACTCTGCAAAGGAGCTGAAAAGTTGTTGAGGCAAGGAACTGAGGACTGCTCTATGCCCCCTTCGAAAGGAAAGGTGTCCTCAGAAGTATGACTTTTAATATTGCTTCCCTGTTTCTCAGATTGTTATGCAAATGATTGAGTGAGGCACCTTTGTAAAATGCTTGTGGATCCTTGGGTGAAGGGTCTAATTAAGTGAGCATTACTATTTTTATTATTTTCTAGACATGGTGTAACATAATTACGACTAGGTACCGTGAATAGTTGTCCCTTAAAATAACTACCTTTGCAGCCTGCTAGGGAGGTTATGATCTTGGTCTTGTAAGCCTGGCTGAATCATTAAGTAACTGAAAGCACAATCTAATTAAATTTGACATACTCACATGGGGAAATCATACCCATAGGTACTTCTACAGTTTGGAACTTCAGGAAGGGTTTCTTCCCACCTTTTTTTTCTCAAAGAGAAAGTTCATTAGAAAGAGACTGAGGGCAAAAGTTTGAAAATGAAAATTTATGAAACCAGAGAAAGAGCTACTTTAAACTATTCCCCTAGAGCAAGAATTAGCGCTGTGGAATGTCCAGAAGTTCTGAAAGGACATATAATCTTCATACAGTTTATATGCACAGAAGGCTAGGCCTCAGGCTTTAGTAGTATGGGACTGGATTCAGCAGTAACCTCAAGAAGAGCCTTCTGTCCTCGATGACTGTCACATCCGAACAAGGTGCGATAAAGTAACTTGGGTCTTTTTATTTTTACTCTCAAGTGGACACACTATAGTATCAATATTAACTCTTGTCCTCCAAAGTAACATCCATGGAGTCATTTTTTTCAAAAAAATAAAAATGGTGTTTTGTTTTCTGATATGTCTTACAAATCCTGGTCTACATATAAACGCATTTTGCATATTTGAGATAGTAAAGCATACATTGCAGTCTGTTTCTACCCATAAAATGGCAATAGAAATATTTTCAGCACTTTCTTTATATTCTTTGCTATTTTAATTTTAAATGAATTCATAGTTTGTGAATGACTTGATAAACCAGTCAGATGAATCTCCTAATTTTAGATATTTAGATTGCTTCTAAATTTGATTACAGTAGATAATTTGAAATTCCTCTTGGATTGTTTCACACAGCTCCTCCTCCTGTGCTCACTGAGGATGTGACGCAGAAACAGATACCCCTCTCTCCTGCTTGCCCTGGATAGCTGAGAATTGCCATTTTGATTTTAGAATTGCTACAGTTTTATTCAAGGCACCCTCCCGCTCACAGTGCCATCTCACCTTGGTCTCTGTTATACTGGACTATTTGTAAAACATTTATAATGAGCCCACGCTAAGTCTTTCTTCACTCCGGCTTGTGTCTGCTATCCCAAATAAGAATGTTTTACCATT
This sequence comes from Ondatra zibethicus, assembly GCA_004026605.1. Lineage (NCBI taxonomy): Eukaryota > Metazoa > Chordata > Mammalia > Rodentia > Cricetidae > Ondatra > Ondatra zibethicus. The sequence goes on from PVIU01024604.1 coordinate 5,773, forward strand.
TGTGTGTTTGAAATCCTTGAAAAAAGATTTTTATGGAAAACTCACACATGTTTAAGAACTATCTTAAAATTTGGAGATGAAGAGTGAGGGGTGAGAAAAGAGTATCTGAGGCAAGAGAGACTTTCAGCTCCTCTACTGAGCCTACGCCCATGCCTGTTTTCTGGGAAGTGGTGTTTCTGTCTTTTCTGCTCTTCCCTTTTCAAGCCCTGCAAGACATTGTTTATCCAGACAAAATTCCCAAGCATAGCTCTTCTTAATGGTATCACACCCAGACCAAGTAAATAAGGATGGAAAATTATACTTAAGCCTTCCACCAAACCATATTTAAATGGCTAGATACAGAAATGCATGTCTGCCTTGAAGGGGAAACTTAAAATTTTTAAACCAGCACCAAGTAAGTAGTTATTAAAAAGCAATTTCATCCATGGCAGGTGACTATCAGCCCATAGGATACCAACACTGTGCAAATATAAGAATATCTAATTGTTTTTCTTATTTGAAGTTGTACATAGAAGTAGCATCACACAGTGTAAATGCTGAATGAAGACTCAAGACAAATGGGGAAGCAAGTCTAGAGAAGAAATATATTTCCTTACATCGCAGTCTGTTAGACTCATGTCAGGACAAGGACTCAGGGAAGTGGGTTTGCACCATCATCTTTAGAGTCTTGTAAAGAGAAGCAGCTCCCATACCAAGTAAATGGAGGCTGACTTATAGACCAAGTGCTGAAGAATTTTTTTTAATAGTTCTCTACACCATGGAACTGTGACAAAGAAGTCTTGTAGGAGGGTCGCTAGAATAAAAGCAGCATTTGCCATCATTTATCTGCACAATACACGCTCACACACACATACATACACGCATGCACAAACACACACACACACACAGAAACACACACTCTTAATATTATATTCTGCTATGCATGGTGCTTTTCAAATTTTTTCTCTGCAAAGATTTGATCCCTGGCAATATTCCAGGGTCCACACAGGGACAGAGGCAGTGAAAGCCTCAATAACACAGCTCTACTAATGTACCCTACTATCAAAGATCCACACAGGACACGCATCGTTCTACTGCATACATAGGCATGAAAATACGCATGGGTGTCTGGAAATCAGCAATGTAAACAGGTTGTTATATCCTGCATCTAAACGTGGCAGTTCAGGCAGGTGGAATAGCTGAGTCACCTGCATAGCTCCTGAGGATGTGAGCTGGGAGGATGGGGAGGCTTGTCATTCAGAATCCCTCTGGTTTTGCTCTAAAACCTACTCTCATCGGTATACCGTGTCTGTTGACCAGGGAAGGGCTTACTTGCAGAGTCTCAGTGTCCTTGCTTCTAGAATAGGGTTGATTACATTTTTGTACAGGGAAGTGAGGTGACGAAATAAAGCAGTGCAGCAAAACAAGTAGCCCATGTGTCAAGAATCAGTGTGTAGATGATTTCCATCATTTCCCCTTTCTTTGTCTCACATCCAGGACTGGAGCCATGCTTCTCAAATCCCATTTAATGCTGTTTTGACCACAGAATGGCTGATTATTCTGACTATGTCAGAATTGTTTTCCCATCCATCCTGCTTGATTACAGCAGTAGATAAGTGGCCCCCAAATCCCTTATCTCATTCCTTGGTTCCAGTTTGATAAATACAAATCCTGAAACTCCTGAAGGTATGGTTCTTGGGAAATCTGTAATGGCTGCTCCATGATACAAAAAATCCAGGCAGCTGATAGGAATGAGAAACAGCGTCCCACCCTGCCTTAATGCTTGGCAACACAAAAGGCCCCCGAGTCCTGATACTGTCTTTTCCAATGACTGGCAAATTGTCCTCCATGACACATTTTCTTCTCTCAGCTTCTGTTCCAGTCTTAGCTCTCTCAGCTGCTTGTCGCATTTTTGTTTTTGGAGTGTTGATCCTTTAAGAAATATCCCTTCTCTGTGTAGATTTGCAGGGCATACAAACACAGCATACTATTACATATTATATAAACATGTGTGTGCTATTTTGCATGCTTAAATATGCAGTTATACATGTACACATATCTATAAAGAAGCAGATGATGAGGCCAAATGAAAAGGCCCTTCATTAACGTAAGTATAGTTCTCATCTCCTCATGGCTCCTGGCTGCCTGAAGTACATATGGTCACCGTTCTCCATAGGTCAGAGATGAGCTCATTACAGCTTGTCTTGCAGTTCTCTGATGACGAGTGGTCCTTAGAAGTTCTCGTCCTCGTTGGCTATTGTTAAGTCTTCTTTGGAGAAATGACTATTTCAATTTTCAGAATATTTTAAATACCAGGTATTATGGTTCTGTTTCCAAAGGTTTGTTCCTTATGTGCTTGGGACATTAACCTTTTTCAGGTTTGACAGCTACAAGCACTTCCTCTCATTTCATAGGTTACCCTTTACTTTGGGGAGTGTTTCTTTTGCTGAGCAGAAGCTATTTAATTTGATCTATAGTTTTCTTTGCTTACTTTTGATTTGTTGCCTGAACACCTTATATGCTGTTCTGTGGCGGGGGTGGGTGGGTGTTGTGGCCACAATATAAATTAATACAAATGTTTCTCAGACATTTAAAACTACACAAATCATATGATATAGGCACTACGTTTCTGAATTATGTCTAAAATAATTGACATATAGATAAAGAAGAGATTTCCATGGCAATATACTAATCATTCATCAACTCATCAACAGAGGAAGAAATAGTGTGTGTGTGTGTGTGTGTGTGTGTGTGTGTGTGTGTATAGAGAGAGAATAGAATACTATGCAACCATAAAAAATGAATTCTGTATCATAAGACAACATGGATGGACCTTGAGACTACTATGCTATAGGAAATAAGACAGTATAGAAAAGTAAGTACTGTGTGATGTTAGGAAGTATCTAAAATAATCAAATCCATAGGACGAGAATGCAGCAGTGGTCTGGAGAAAGTGTTGAAGAAAGTGATTACTCATTGTGCATTAAGAGTAGTTAAACAAAATGAGTTAGAAATATAACTCTTCCATCAGCCTTGCACAGACAGCTGACAACCATGCACTTCAGAGTGAGAAGTTGTCAACAGACGAGCTGTCACCTGCTCTAACAACAAATTAAACTTTGAAAACATTGATAGTTTTGCTTTCTTATTTTGTTTGGTGATGGAGTTCAAATGCAGAGCATGAATTTTTGTTACTGGAGAATGTGAAACCCTCTAAAAGAGTTGAAAAGTTGAGGGCTGGCTGCATAGCACTAAAAATGAGCAGCAAAGAGACAATAGATACTTAGAAGAGAAGAAGCTGGCCAGAGGGATCCCTAGAGGAGTCCATACAGGATTTCCAGGCATACAGCCCGCAGTGTTGTGCCTTATAAAGTGATTTTAAGAAAGTCTTTATTATTAGTTGATGAAAAGCTGGGTAAAGGATAAGGAAGAAATGGTAGTGGAGAGGAAAAAAATTTATATTAATTTTGGTAGCAATTGTCCAGGAGCCAACAACTTGGTGTTTCTCCTAGAACAGCCTATCAGAAGCCTGCAGCGCTTTTCCCATCAGCACTACCTCTAGGCAGCACACTGACTTGTGATTTCTAGTAGTTACTCAAGGGTTGGTTTTACTATTAGTCTACATTGAGGATCTGTTTGACTTTCCCATTCCCTATTGACTCTCTCACGTTCAGAAGATTACCACACAGAAGCAGAATCCCCACTCCGTCTCTTCCCCCTTTCTGTCTATACAAGGATTAAATCATCTACATCCCTCATTTTACATTCCAGACTAGGTACCACCAAGTACTTATACTAGCGACTACCTCTCCATGCTGAAAAGGCTTAAAGATAGACACACTTCTGTCCTTTAGCTGAGACAGAGTAGAATGAGGTACCTGTGAAGAACCTCCAAGATGTAGTTTGAGGTAGGAGCATTGTTGAGGTCCTCTGCAGCCCTTATCCCAGTAATCGTCATGTAGACTATGTGGTATAGAGGCTGGGAATAAAAGGGCCAGGGTTGAAATGCCAAATTTCAAGCAGTATGAACATGTTCAGCAATAGCAGTTATAACTGAAAGTACTCACATCTTCATAATCCTTGCCTATGAAATCAATAATCCAATACCATATGAAATGTTTGCACATGGCAGCTCTTTAAGAGAAAGGACAGCTGTAGTCCAGTCTACCTTTTCCTAGACTGCAAACTGCTGAGATCAGGGACCATGGCTTCCTGTCAGTGAAAAACATAGTAGGTAGGCATTTGCAAGAAATAAAAACAAGGTTGTGTGTTGTATGTTTGTTTGGTTTGTGTGCGTGTGTGCATATTTGTGTGTATGTGTGTAAAGAAATCAAAGTGGAGCTCAGAAACTAAAAATGTGGGCCTAAGGCATCCAGGCAAGCAAGAATTTGAAGTCACATCTATTTTATTAAGCATGGCCAGTTGGTCTTTTATAATGTGAACACTTTAGTTTCTTTATTTTGTGAACAGTCAGTTCTTGCTTTATCAACCACAGTTCCTTTGCGCTCTACAGACTTGGTGAGGAAAACAATCATAAATCTTGGGACTTGATATTAAAGTGTTTTGGCTCAATTACTTGCATGAATTTATCTGTTTGGTGAAGGTGCAAGTTTCTACCACAACAGCCACCAGCAGTGAGAATTAATCTCCCGAGTCTTAATTAAAGCAGTCTTTGGAGACTACAAGTGCCTCAGGAAGCGCCAGAAATCTCATTTGAAAGCTTCCTGATTGTGATATTTCCAATGTCATATTGCAGATTCAAGAAACTTGGGTGTTTGGAATAAGCTTTAGCACGAGAACAGCCGCACGTTAAGTGCTTATCTTAACCGCTGAACCATCTGTGCTTCCTCCATCATGGCTGTGAACAGTACATAAGACCCAGCATCCTCCTTCCTGTCCCATTTTGCATCTAGGCACGATCTATTTCCAAAGTCATTTTTCTCTTCTTCCCATCAAGCTAAGAAGAAACTAGCTGGGAATATTTCAACAGAACTGAAATATTTTCCATCTTTTCTAATACCCTGTCTCCCACACTTCTGAAATTTCCTGTTTTAAACTCATAGTTATTTTAGTCAAGTGTTTTTCCTTTTTACTATTCACATCCAATTCATTGCCTTGCTTGCTAATTTGTCTAAACAGCTTCTTGAATCTCTACCTGCATCTTTGCTTCTTGTATAATATTATGCCATTTCAACACTTTCTTTGCTTTTAATTTCAGGATTCTGCATGTTTTTATCATCCCCTACAAGGTATCAGAGTGATTGATTCTATGTACTAAGCAGTATGGCAAAAAATATATTAAATAAGCTAATCACGATCCTATGTTTTATTATCAGTGCAGAATGTCACTCTTATTCTCTGCCTTCTTCAGAATAGACCTAGAATAGAAGGTTCCATAAAGCTAAACAAAATCCAGCACAAATTTGTCCAGATGGAGATGAGCCTGGAAGTCCCAGGAGGTGAGTGTAAAAATCTCCCGAGGATGTTTACTTGAAAATGAAAAAGGCTAAAGGAAGGTTCATAAACATACATGTAAAAGATGTCACATGTAGGAGGTGAATCTTCTTTATCTGACATTTGCTTGATTAAAACTTGAAAAACTGGTGGAAGACTATAGCTGTGGATATCAGATTCATCTCAGGAAGAATCTTCCAGTGCTTAGAAGGACATAAGAAGTAGCTGTGCGTTTTGGAGTAGTGGCACTCCTGTTTAGACGGCTGTTCTCTGATTCCTTATTCTAAATGCTGTAAGTGATATTCATGTACCTGGAAGGAAAACAAACCTCAAAGACCACTGGAACCCTTACCAATGCTGAGTAAGAGCTCTAATCTTTACTGTTTCCTTAGTAATCTCTGCTATGGTTTGGATATGAAGTATTCCCCCTCCACAACTCACATGCTCAAAGCTGGGTCCCAGTTAGTGGATTCTATTATTGAGGGATGACTGAATCATGAGAACTATAACTTAATAGTGGGCAAATCAATTCAAGGATCCATAGGGTGATGACAGTCAAGCAAAAGTGGAAACAAGGTGTGGCTAAAGGAATTAGATCACAGATGGCGTACCTTTGAAGAGAATCTGTTGTTTCTGGAGCCAGCTGTAGGTGGACTTAACTAACTAAAACAATGAGCAAATGGATAACCTATTTCTTCCCTTTAGGTATACATCTTAGGTACATGTGGAAATGAAAGCAAAACATTTTTTTTCTTTTGCAATAGTCCACTCAATTATCCCTACTGTCATATCTTTTATCCTGACTACTTCACATTCCTGTCCATCCTTGGGAGAGCTCTGCCCATTGTCTTTCCCATAGTCCACTCCAGGAAACACATCTAAGCACACAGGACTGCAGGTTAGCAGAATTAGAATTCAGGATAGAAGTCAGTAACAATGCATCAGGGGAAAAAAATCAAAACAAAGAATCAAAGAAGAGGCTGAAGTGCAACAGCAGACCATTTCTCTCTCCGGCAATGTTCAAAAGTGGGCAGACTTCATCAAAGTGTGTTTGATCACTGGCCAATGACTTCTATCCCTGGATAACAGAGATCCTTTTCTTTCTTGCTTCCCTAGAGTGGCCAGCTATGAGAAAGGCACCAAGGCAAACAGATGCACAATACTTTTCTGAGTAAGCTTAGACTCCTGGCTGTCACTTGCACCCGTGATAAATCTGTCAGGTTCCATTTCATTTAGACTCATAATAGCTGAGATATAGGATTCTTTAAGTGATCAGTGACTAGCTATGATCTGTTACAAATCGAAGGAAGAGTGAATATTAGTAAATATCTCAATAGTTAATCAGAGTGAGCCCTCAACACTTTGTCCACTAGTTATCTTATTATTCATTTTTTTCTAAATAAATCCCATAAATTCTTGAAGATAAAAATAGTGTTTCCTAGTTTTGATCTATCCATTTCCCATGAGTCTTCTATAATGCCTTGCATGTGTCGAGTTCTTTTAAAGACATTTGCTGAGTGAAGGAATGAACGAATAAATAAAGTTGATCCAGAGAATTATTTTAAAGTTCCATTTTATTAATATTTCCTGGAGAGTTTTGTTATTTTATTACCTTCTAACTTTTTTTAAGACTTTCAAATTATTTAGTCCCAGTCTGCTGAGTTTCAGTATTTCTCATCTTTTCATTACTCTTTCTATTACATAGGGATGGCTCTGTGGCGCTTCTTCCCTGCTGGTCCTTCATATTTTCTAAAGGCATATCTTTATTTTTTGAAGGAGAGCATACATTCTAAACAGAAAGCCCTATGCCTTGTGGCACAACATATAACTGGACTCCTGCTTTTTCAGCCAATGCATAGGCTCTCATAGAGGGTAGCAATGATCCTCTTTTCCTGTGATTGAAGTTGAGTTATTGTTATATTTTGAATTGTGATGAGCTCTTTGAGTAGAAACTGGCACACAGACTTAAACAAGCTGATAATGATGGATTCTAGCAAACAATTTGATTTTATAATTTCCCATTAAATTTCATAGAAAGTTAAAGGATGGTTCATATGTTCATGGTTTTTTGTCCTTCACTTATCAATTATTTTATCCTCATGTTTTCAGTATGGATTATACAGATTTCAATGTTCCATCACCTTCATTGTTAAAAAATTATTTGTGGTAAGAACACAATCTTCTTAGCAAATTGAAAATCTTAAATTGCATTATTCTAAACACAGGATAATGCACGAGATAACTACAGTTCATTCGTCTTGCTTAAGTGACATTGTATGTCATTTGATTACTAACCCCCATACCACCATAGTGCCAAATCATGACACCATTGTCCATCTCTTTGAATATGTTAATCTGATTATTTTAGTTTTCTTTCATGAAGGCAAGCATGTAGTTTTTATACTTTGTGACTGGGCTTTTCACTTATCAAAACATCCTTCAAGTCTGTCCATGTTGCCACATATTGTAAAATATCTTTCTTAAAGTTCAGTGTGGGAATTGAAGAGATGGCTCAATGATTAAGAGCACACTCTGCTCTTTCAGGGGACCTGAGTTAAGTACCCAGTTCTCACTTGGCATGGTTCACAACCACCTGTAACTCCAACTCAGGGCATCTGATACCCTCCTCTGGCCTTTGCAAGTGCCTTCACTCATATGTGCACACAAAGAATAAATAAATACATGGATAATTTTTTAAAAGGCTGAATGATATCCCATTGTATTTATTCCATTTTTCTTTGTCCTTTTGTTCATTGGCAAGTATTTTATTTAACTGTACATCTTGGTTAGCATTGCTATCTCTGCTCAATTCAAAACTGGGTAGCTGCTATGAAAAACTGCATAGAGTTTTCTCACACACTCGCACAAATCAAGAAGAAAACAATAATCAGATCTGGCCATTTCACTTTTGGGTATTTACCTACACCTCTTCTCAAAGTAGAATTTTCAGTGGACAGTGGGAGTTCAGAAACTTTGTATAGAATTATACAATACACAAAGTTCAAAGTTCTTCAATACAAATTACCAAGTAACTGATTTTCTTTAATGAGAAGATGAACAATGCTTGGATCCCATATTCAGCTTGAAGTTCTATGACAGAAACAGAGTTCAGGAAGAAAAGAGGTAAGGAATCACTTCCGAGAAGTTCCATGTGCCCTGTACCCATCATACTGGCCCATATCTTTGCACTTATCCTGTGGACAGAAGGATGTTGCAAGGAACAAGAACTTACATTAATTTGCAGCTTGAAAAGCTGTGTTTATTCTTGTTATGAGTTTAAACATTATTTAGATGGTCATTAAATACTTAAATATGCATTTGTAAGTAGCTAATCAACCTGGAAGGGTATCTTTGAAGCGCATTTCACTTCTGCTTTTTCTTTGAAGTTGTACTATGACTCTAAACAAGATTCTGTAAATTAAATCTCTGTCTTAATAGAGTAAATGGTGAAGGTTAAATTGCAATGTTTTCAGAAGAATGTCAGCCTGCATAGGCTCCTTTCTCAATTAATCCCATCTCTATTTTGTTTAGGTTTGGATATTTCTTTTTATTTTGATCTCTATCAAGGAATATGATAGTATTGCCATAAAAGAAAACCAGAAAACAAACACCTACCTGTGGCATCTTTACAACGTGTCCAGAAAGTAACTCTCATCACTCCTGACTCCGTTTGCATTTAGGACTGAACTTTGTACCTTTTTCCAATTGGCTGATCATAAGCATTCTCTCAATTCCAACTCCATTTATTTGATATCAGAGCACACATGGTTCATTATTTTCCGGAAGTACTAGACTGTGAATTGCCTCATGGCTGCTCAACAAACTGTGTCAAGCAATAAAATCCTGGGTCACTGGATTGAGCTGAAGACTCCCTTTAGCATTCTTTTCATGGTCTTTATCTCCAGGAGAAGCTGAGAGTAACCCGACTCCTCTCTTCTATGACATGTAAGAAGGCACAATGGGAACACTGACAGTTAGAGCCTATGGAGTCTGTGTCTCCTATCATCTTGCTGCTCCTAAACCTTCAAATTTGATATTTGCTTCTGAAAATAAGGATTATAAGATAGCATATCTATCTTTGAAGTGATATAAGTTCTGACCCAATACTCTTCTTTAATGTGAATGTAATAATTACATGGATTTAGGGAACTCAATGTAATGATTATACAGGTGCATATGAAGTATAATGATCAAATCTGAGTGATTAGCATTTCCCTCTTCTTAAATGTGTAACAACCTTTATGTTAAAAAGCTTTGAATTCTTCTTTTCCAATTCTTTCTAAAACAAATATTTGATTGCTGTGGCCTTGTTACCTTACTGTGCTATAAAGCACAAGCTCCTATGTGTCCCATTCTACTCTATTTTAGAGGTGTCTCAACCTTATTCTATTCTGGATCTCTACTACATTTCCCAGACTTATGGTGATCCCTATTTTACTCTTTCTTTGAAATCACAACAAAATAAACAAGCAAAAAAATGTAAAAACTCTCATGTAACCCAGAACATGGGCTACTGGTGATTTATGCTCGCCTTAGTTCCCCCTTAAGGCTAACTGCTGTTCCGTTATGTATATATGACGCTTTGAAACAATTCCATCCTTCTGGTGATGGGCACTTAGGTTAATTGTATGTTTTGACTGTTGAGATTAATGTGGCAATATAGGTACAAGTTTGGCTACCTTTTGAACAAACAAACTGATTTCATTTTCTTCATCTTATTGCTTTTGGATCCTTCAATTTTTGACTTTATTTTATCATTCACCTATATAAATCATGTTTACTTTTCATCTGTTTTTCAGTTATATTTACAAATTATATTATTATCATCACAAAAGAAAAATGGATATTATTTGTGTTAAACAGCTTTCTTTTAGGAAAATTGTTTTTTTTTCTTATTTTATTAAGCCCAAAATTTTGTCAGGGCATGGTGGCAATGCCTTTAATCCTACAACTTGGGAGGCAAGTGAAGGCAGATCTCTTTAAGTCTGATGCCATTCTGATCTACTTGGAAAGTTCGGGGACAGTCACGGCTACATTGTGAAACCCAGTCTCCAAACATAACAAAAAGTAAAACAAAACAAAATCCAAGATGTCTATGTTATGTTCTGTTTTTCTTTCAGGGGGGTGGCATTTCAAGATAGGGTTTCTCTGTAGCTTTGATGTTTTTCCTGGAACTAGCTCTTGTAGACCAGGCTAGCCTCGAACTCACAGAGATCCACCTGCCTCTGCCTCCTGAGTGCTGGGATTAAAGGCGTGCATCACCGCTGCCCTGCTGATGCCTATGTTCAATTTAAAACTAAGGACCAAACTCTAGCAAGCTCATCTACAGCTTACTATCTGCTAGTTTTTGGTCTGCACTGTAACTGGACCTTCCTTCTTCAGAATCAAAGCCACTCCTCTTTGTACTGGGCATAAACGTATCTACATATACTGAAGACATGGGGTGACTAGCATTTACCAGTCTTACTAGATTAAATACTCACACACATTCAACATGATTGGAAAACTGTATGTGAAGGCACAATAGAAATTTAAAACTAGTACAGACTTTAAAATAGAGAAATTTGGGAGGATGTTTACATAAAATAATTGAGACATTTGACAAAATGTTGTTTCTGTTCATTACCTTAAAGTATCCTTTTGTAAGTCAAGATTGAATGGAATTTCCTTACCTCATAAAAAAAAATCTGGGGGCGTGGAGAGCTAAAACAATGAATGGTGGCTTTCACTGAGAATGAGACAAAAACACCCATGTCTCAGCATCTCATTGAAAACCTTATGACAGGGCAGCAAGGCAGGAAAGAAAGAGAATCTGAACACTGCAAATCAAGATACAAGGCTCTTACTACTTATAGAAAGTGTGAAGCTTTACAAAGAATTTCAGAATTTATAGACTATTAGATTCTATAAAATACTTCAGGAAAGCACAAAATACAAAAGTCAATTGTGTTTGTGTATATCAGCAACAATTGAAACCTGTGTCATTGTCTTCTTGGATAATTTGCATGGTACTTATCTTGGACTGGAGGCTAAGACACTGCAGGAAGGAAAAAGTCGTGAGAACACAGAGCAGTATAGGAAAGGCTTTCTGGAGCAGCTGTCTCTTCAGTGAGTATCGGATATACACAGGGATAAGCAAATGGAAGGGCACAGTATAGGGGACAAGAGCAGTCCTAGCTGAACTGGTATATAAGTTGCAAAGATGGATTCCAAGGCAAGCACAGATTTGCAAGTGTCCTCAGACAAGCTGAAGCCCTGGGAGAGGAGGTGAGTTTCTGAGCTTGCCAGTCCATACCACTAAATAGAACAGTAATTGTTTTCTAAATATTGAACAGAAAGTGCCTTTGGTATTTACAGTAGGCAATTAAAGGTAAAAAGTGAGCACTCAGGGTAAGTTGTAGCCCCCATTTGGTTAAAAGAAGTCCCCTTTCCAATGGCCTCAGAAGTCTTTATGTAGGAAATCTAGGTCTAGGTGTTGGAGAAAAGAGTCGGTAAATGTTGTCTCGTTTCTTTGCTAAGATGGGAGTCACCAACACACAGCGTTCACTTGACTTTCTCTTAGAAGAGTGTTTTAGCAAAAGGGTTTTCTTTTTACAAAAATAAGACACGGTGTACAGTATCCAGTTCTGAATCCTTTTAAGGGATCTGTTAAAACAACAGTTCTCAACTTTACTAATGCTGTGACCTTTTAATACAGTTCCTCATGTTTTGGTGAGCCCCCAACCATAAAATTATTTCATTGCCACAACATAATTGAAATTTTGCCACTGTTTTGAATCGTCATGAAAATATGCAACTGACTCCAAAGGGTTCTCATCTCACAGGTTGAGAACCATTAAAGTGTATAGACAGGGAGTCCCTGAAGTACTCCAAGAGACTAACTCTGTCACATTTCAGCTTGGGTGCCTTGAGACCCTCTGGCACTCAAATGGAGGAAGGTCCTGATGAGAATCACAGGAAGGAGGTGGCTAATTGTGATTCTTCCAAAGAGAAATTAATTTGGTTTTATGAAAAGACACTAAAAACACAAAGAAGAGCAAGACAGTGCCCCGCCTTCCTGAGAAGCGCTAGCATCCTGAATGTTTGGAAGCACTCTGTGGAAAGAGCCAGGGCTGGTTTTAAATCTCTGCTGGCTGGTGCTGCCTGAGCTGTACCAGGGCCCCAGAAGGAGGCTGTGCTAGGAATGCCAATTAGCAGTCAGGGCACAAGCAGGAGCCAATGCATGCAAATGAAAAACAAACAAACTTGAAGGTGGGATGGAGAGGGGAGGGATGAGAGGAGGGTCTGAGAGCGGATTGAACAGCGAACCCACCCATCCGATGAATTCTTCCCTGCTCTCATTTTCAAACTCTACAGGGCTGGCTGAGCTTGCACCTCACTTGTTAATCTCCTTTTTGCATCCCTGTTTTTGTGGCTGTCAGAACTCCATATTATGCAAATTGGGCTTAAGCAATTAAGGCAATAATGTTTCCCTTGAAGAGTTTGACAAGGTGGTGGGAGTTTGGGCTGCATTTCCCAGACAGGAGCTTGGATGCTTATTTACCTACAAATAGAAGAGAACAAGAAAGGGAAAGCACCATTGCATTGAGCTCACCTGAGCTGGGCTGTGGCTTTCTCTAGCTTTTCCTTTGTTGCTGTAGAGAACAAGGGGGTCACTTGGCGGCATTAGCCAGTGGTAAATTTAGAATAAATGAACACTTTCCACAAGATGTCATTTTAACCTGTTGAATTCACAGCTGCAGAAGGCCACTGAATCAATTCATCTGGCAGGATTTTAAAGGGGGCTGGGTGACTTCGTGAGAAATAACATTTGAAGCTGCCCGGGCTGCATGTCTCTTGTTTTGGGTCATGAGCTGATTGTCTGAAGGCTAGATAGAAGCCAGGCCAGAAAACTGCGCTCTGTCTGTGATAAAACTGAATTGCAGTGCATGAGAATGTCACAGCTACCCTCCTCTAAAACATCACCAGTCATTAATAAGCCCAAAGGAATGCACTGGGCTCCGAATTTGGAAGGGCACATTCTATGTTGCTGTACTTTGGGAACAACATGGAGATTATGACGTCCTCAATTTAAGCACATGACCGAAAAACCACCTTTCATAGCTTGCCAGGTTTACATCTCCAACCCCGATCCTGTGGCTGACACGTCAAATGTAGAGTATTGCTACCAAATGCTGTCTTCTCTCCTAACTTGACATTTACTGTTCATCATTCAATCACTCATTTCTTGAGCACGTGATTAGAAAATATCTGCCATGCGTGTAGCAGGTAGCATGAAGGTGCATGGCTGTGAATGTAATGGAAAGAAAGACTCTGAACAAGCCTAACCAGTGTGAAGTGTAGACCAATTCTTTATTAGCTGCCACTGTAACTTTCACTCATGGCTCCTTCCAGTGCTTTGCTATTTCCATCACAGACAAGTCCTCATGTCAAGCATAAAGCTCCTCTCTTTCAAGTTTCTCTGTGTGGGTCCTATCTACCTTTTCTTCCAAAATTTCCCGAATGTTGCCAGTGGTCCTTGTAAACCTTCTGTCCTCTCCATGAATCCACCAAGGAACCGCATTCTGACCTAAGTCCTCTGAAATGATTTTCTTTAAAAAATATCTCCAGTTAAAATATGATTTGCCAAATCTAATACACTCCTTCTTTTGATCTTACTCAAGTAGAACATAGCATTTCATACCATTAATCTTCTTGTCATTTTATCTTTCTTCCAGTATTTCTAGACTACCTATTCTAGTAGATGTATAATAAACTTCTCCTCTGTGATAAGAGCTTTGTGTTTTGTTGTTGTTGTTGTTTTCATTGTTTCCTTTTCTAGACTAGGACCTCCCTTTAGTTACCCCATGCTACCTTCATAGTTGCCATCTTTATGCTTCAGCTGCCTCAGTACTAGAATTATACATGTGCAACACTACACCCATCTTCCCATCTTTGCAATGTGTTTGAGTTCACACAACTATCTTTAATAATAACTATCTTTAATAAATATCCCACTTTTAAAGATATAGATATAGAGATAAAATAAATGTAAATGAATTGACATACTATAGTAGGTAATGTTGCTGTGAAAAGAATACCATTAAATAAGGATGGAAATTGTTGGTAGAATTGAGCATCAGGGAAGCCATCAGAAAGAAGTGACAACAGAGCTGAGTTAGGGAGTTTGAGAGAAGTTAACGGTGCAGTATGTAAAAGCAGACATGGCTGCGTCTTTCTTTCCAACTTCCTTCCTACTCAGCTCCCCATTTGCTACACAGCTTTATAAACCAAAACTGTCTAAATAAAAAGGAAGGTTTTAACTTTAACATAGTAAAATTATATATACAAGCTGTTATCAAGCAAGAATTACAGTTACAATATTTAGTCCATTTACATTTGGCAAATTAAGGAAAATACTATCCTATCTCTGTGAGTCTAACGTTCTATATTCAACTTATCTTTTATCATAACTAAGGAAAACTATAACCATCTGTCTTCAACTCTTCAAAGACCCCAGAAGAATATAATACTACCTAAGTTCTAGAGTTGACAGAAACATCTGTCAATCTGATATGGGCTGTCCTTCTGTATATGTGTTGCTTTTATTGGTTAATGAATAAAGCTGTTTCTGCCAATGACTTGGCACAGTACAGCTAGGCAGAAAATCTGAACGAGATATAGAGGGAGAGTAGGTGGAGTCAGGGAGGTGCCATGTAACTGCTGAAGGAGAAAGACTCAGGAAAAACTTTCTGGTTGGCTACAGCCTTGTGGCCTTACATAGATGAATATAAATGGGTTAATTTAAGATATAAGAGATAGCTCAGCAAATGTCTGAACTACTGGCCAAACAATGTTGTAATTAATATAGTTTCTGTGTGATTATTTGAGTCTGGATGGCCAGGAAATGAAGAAGCAGTCTCCGTTTATAGTACCTTACACCCAACTTGCTCTACCTTCTATTAATCTACATTCTGCCATGTGGCTTGGTTAACTCTCTGCTGTACCCTATGTCCAACTTGCTCTCCATCTCATTGGCATCCTTCCACCTCCTCTCTTCTTCCCAGAGTTCTCTCTCTCCCCAGAAATCTCACCTATTCTCTGCTGTCTAGCTATTGGCCATTCAGCTCTTTATTAAACCAATAATAGTGACACATCTTTATACAGTGTAAACAAATATTTTGCAACACTTCTCAGTCTTAATTAAGCAGTAAATGCTCTTAGTTATTCAGTAATATCTGAAGACATGCAGCCATCTAAGGTTCTTATTCCCCTTTAACATAGTCACCACCTTCTGGAGAGAATCAAGACCCTATCTTCCAAGTGAACACAAAATCTGTTTTACTTTTCTTACATCTCCATAGACAGAAATGAACAGTAGCATTTCCTATTTGCATTCCCTGAAGTTAGCTTCACAGAAATGCTTGCATAGAAAGTCTGTATACATTTTTAGCATTGCATTTCCATCTTAATCATCAGCTTTATATATCGTTATTCCTTTGTTTTTACCCAATAATTCATCCACCCTGGATGACTCTTGCTTACCTGAACAGAACATGTTTCTTTGTGTGACCATACCAATTTTAAATGTTTGTTCTTGTACAATGACCTTCCTCCTCCTTTTTGGACTGGAGTGATTAACTTATACTTCATATCTAAGTTTAATTGCCATAAAAGCCTGTATATCTATAGTATGATAGTTTGCTTTGGGTTTGTCCTCTAAACTGAGTATCTGGCATTAAGAAAGCACATATATGTAAAGTGATCATATTGACATTTTGGCCCTTAGTTTTCCAGTGTTCTTCCTTCCAAAAAAAACTAGATATCTTCACTGTTGCAAAGAAAAGAGATGGTCTGATATTAACCTAAAGGAATTAAGTTTATGAGCAACGATGAAAAACAATTCAAATGAATGGGATACAAAAGTAACTGTCCTGCTCGGAGAGTGTAATTGAGAAGATGGCACAGAGCTGCCACGAAACTCTCAGCAATCCCTGGCTTAATACGCTGAGTCTGCTGACTTGTAACTTATCTGATCCAGCTGAGTAAGGTGAGTTTGTATACTTCAAACTAGTTTGTAAGCTATGATTGCCTGGCACTGTAGTTTTAGAAAAATGATGTTGTCTGCATCTTGAAGCAGCTGGCTCTGTTTGAGTTTTGGAGGTGAGACGTGTCGAAGGAAAAGTGACAAGGACAAAGTTATAAATTCCATGCCTAGTCTGCATTCACACAGTTCTCTCGCTTCCCTGCCAAACCCATCCAGAGAAGACAGAGGACAGAGAGAAGGGTAGCAACAGGGAGTGATGGTGGAACCTGAGTAGCACATAGATGTGTGTGTCCAGGTGGGGGTCAGGGCAAGGAGGTGACTTTGTTTTGATGACTCCAGTTCTCCAGTAATTGCTGCCTAACATTATTTGATATTTAGAGAAAAAAATCTTAATTTTGCCTTTAGTTTCCCTTTTCCTTTAATGAGCCACTTGGAAAGATCACATCACATGGGATGGCCCTAATGTGAGGACAGGAGCAGAATGTGAGTTGTTGAAATGCAATAGATATTTCCAGAAGTTATAAGACAGAGCAAGAAACTATCCATAGTCTACAAGTTCAAGAGAGGATAAAAGATCTTGAATAAGGGAGTGCCTCATACCAGGTGGTAGAAGGAAAAAAAAATAAAAGGGAGCAAAACTTGTCTCAGTTATGGTTACTATTGCTGTGAAGAAATCCATAAACATGGAAAATCTTTTAAAGGAGAACATTTAATTGGGGCTAGCTTGCAGTTTCAGAGGTTTCGTTCATTATCATCATGGTGGGGTGCATGGCGGTATGCTGGCAGACATGGTGCTGGGCAAGGAGCTGAGAATTATACATCTAGGTCAGAGGGCAGCAGGAAGAGATACTGAACCTGACTTCTTGAGCATCTAAGATCTTAACCCGCCCTCCCCCCCCCCCGTGACACACTTCCTCCAACAAGGCCACAAACTACTTCAACAAAGTTACTCCTTCTAATAGTACCTCTACCTATGAGTGTATGGGGCCCATTTTATTTTAAACCACTTCAAAATACAAAGGGTTAACAAGACTGGACCAAGCTTTACACCAGGGTAGACTAAGCTTTACCAAGAATCAGCAGGAACTTTGCATTTTTGATGACACATACTAAAATAGATTTCCAAATAGGAAACACAATTCTGCTACTTTTTCTCTGTTTGCCTCCTTCTTCCCTATACACATTTTAGTAAAATTTTTCTAAGCTCCAAGTAGCTCAAATTAAAAATCCCTTGAAAGGAAAATTATAGTTTAATACTTTATTGGAAATAAATAAAATCAATATGTCTCTTATCATGATCTACTTGAAACAGGGTACTGGAATGTTTCCATCTAATTGCTGGCAAATTTGCATGAAATGATGGGTTTAGTAGATTCTCATCAATTCAATTGTTGTCAATAAATATATATTAGGCTCTCTGTTAGATTCTACACATAAAGAGATGAATAAGATAATTAATACTATTTACAGAGGATTCACCAGAGGCTAGTTGCTGGATGATGAAGCTTAAAGCTCGTATTATCAATATAAGCATTGAAATGGCTCCCCTTGAGCAATTCTTAGTGATCTCAGTCAAAATCGTACCAAAATTTAGCCAAGGATCCCAGGATATGAACAAACATAAATGAAGATTTCTGGCATATCTTTCTTGGAATGTCTTTTTGAGGCAGGGGAAACTGCCTTTTATGAGTCTGTCTATTCCAAATCTTAAGAATTTATTGACTCTACTATTCCTAGTGACTGAAGGGATTCTATATTCTTGTTTAGTAAAACGGCCCTCAAAACTTAATGTACACAAAATAGTAGAGTGTGTTTAGAAAATAGATTCTTGAAAACAACGTTCCAGAGATTCTAATTACTCAGATCCAGATTAGTGAGGGTCATCAGCGTGACAAGCCACGTGAGTGATTCTGACAGGAATAATCTCTGAACATTACCTTGAGAAACACTGCTTTACAGGAAGAATACTTTTTATAACTGTCAAATTTTCTTTCCATAAAAATTCATGTAATTTATTTTGATCAAATCTTTATCCCTCCCTTAACTCATCTTTAAACGTGCCCTTTCTCCAAACAAATAAATAAGCAAGCAAACAAACAAACAAAAAAAAACACCTATTTTTCTAAAATGTCTTGCTCCTAGAATCTCTTTCAAAGCCCATTGATTTATTTTAGAGGTTTTGCTTTTTTTGAGAGATAAATAGGCACCATAAGATGGTGCATTATTTTAACAATCTTCCTGTGAATTTATTTAGCTTCTTGTTCATATTCCAGATGGGAGTTATTTTGGTAAACTATGCAGATGTTGATGTATTATCACATCAATTTTGGAAAAAAAATTAATAAAACTATTTAGAGACAGTAGATTGTATGTGCTAGCCACTTAATCTAATTATATTTGTGGTATATTGATTAATATAAATGTAACAAATGTTCAACCATAAATACTAAACTAGATTGAAATACTAAAAACCCTGAAAAGTAAAGCAAAACTCACTCAGAGTTTTTAAGTAAGTGGAATTAAACGAAACAATTTATTAAACAGGATATGTTAAGAAGCCAGTCCTGTCAGAGGGCATTGACACAACTCAGTGATGACCTTCAGCTGGAGAGACCATGGGCGGGGCTAGGGTGGCTGGCACGAACAATAGTCTGTAGAACACTTGGACTTATGACAGAAAGGGTTCCGCTGAGGAAAAGACAGATAAATGCACTAGTCCTTTGTTGATTGCTTTCTATTCTTTTTTTTTCCATACATTGTTTTGTTTTATTTTTTCCATTCAAAAACATAATTAAAGAAATAAAATTTTTACCTTTCTTCCCCTTCTCCCGGTCCCCTCCCACTACCTCCCCACCCCTCCTCCCTCCCCCTTCTTCCTTGAAAGAGGGCATGGTGCCCTGCCCTGTTGGAAGTCCAAGGCCTACCCCCATCCCTCCCGGCCTAGGAAGGAGTGCATTCAAAAAGACTCGGTTCTCAAAAAGATAATACATGCAGAAGAGATAGGTCCTGGTGTCATTGTTGATGGGTTCTCCATCTGCCAACTTTCG
>PVIU01024605.1:0-25276 GCA_004026605.1 Ondatra zibethicus
TCTGTGTAGCTTGACCTCATGTGGGACTCCTAACAGGGGATCAGGGGCTGTCTCTGACTCTCTTACCTTCTTTTGGGACCCATTTCTCCTACCAGATGGCCTCATTCAGCCTTAATAGTAGAGGATGTTCCTGGTCTTACTGCAGCTTGATATGCCATGGATGACTGATATACCTGGCTGGCTGATAAGCATGGTAGTTTAGACCTTTAAAGAAGAAAAAGGAAGAGGAGTGGATGGGGGTTAAAGAGGGGATGTTAGGGGAGGGACTGGGAGGAGAGGGGGTAGGGAGGAGAAAATGTGATTGGACTGGCAAAAAATTAATTAATTAAACATTAAATAAAAATAATAAAAAGATATTATGTTTCATTATAAAGCCCTCTATATACCATGCCTGATACCCCTGTAAGTTTCTGTGATGACAGACCATGGCAAGAAAATTCTATGAAAATAGAGTCAGAAATTGGGGTAAAGCAACTAGAAGCACAGAAGGAACAAAGATTGTCAAAAACTATAGCAACCTATGAAGAGGTGAGGGAAGATTCTTCCTGAGAATCTTTGAGGGAATAAAATCATGATACACACACCTGTGAAAGAATAACCTTCTGTGGTAGGATCCATCCAATCTCTTATGGCAGCTTAGGAAACTCATCTTGACAATAAATGATAAACTGGTAATTGTACTTGCTTTCATATATAAACCCAGAATTGCTTAGAATAATGGTACCTCATTTCCTTTTCCAATTCACTTGATAGCTGGTATGCAACTTTGCCTATATACAGATAAAATATATGAGCTCTGGCATCTCAAAAGAAATGTCTTCAAATTTAAAAATATAAGAAAAATATCCCATTGACTTTAAAATGTCATTTTATTTAGTTTCATTACTAATTATTTTTTGTTGTTGTTTCTCTCTGATGGTAGCTTTTCATTATTTTCATTATTTTTTTTTCTTGGCAATCCCAGTTCATCCTTCCTCCTCCTCCTGATTCCTCTACCTTCTCTCTTCTCTACCCCTCATCCACTCCTCAAAATAGGTAAGGTGTCAGGATGGTGGTCTAAGGAGCCAGTAATTTTTATTATAGACCTAAATATGTTCTAAATTGGTACTTAAAAGACCAATAATAAACATAAGGAATGGTGACAATATTTCCTTCTAGTTGCCTAGCTATAATAATATGAACCTCTTGTTCCTTACTAACCATCCCTAGGAAGCAGAATTCATTTCTTGACCTTGAGCAGTTTACTTCCCTTAAGCGGATTTACCTCCCTGGTGGCTCTGTTACAATCACAGCTCTGATACCATCAAACCCTTAACCAACTCTTGCTGGAAGCCTGATCTGTAGCTAAAACTTTAACTTGCTCTCTGTAGTGGACTGACCTGCCACAAGGCAAAATGCAGTCTGCACTCAGCAAGGTGCTGGTTAGTAATATTTATTAGGTAGCTTCATTGTGCTTTAATTCCCTTTCACTGACAGCCAAAGGACTATTTTTTTTTCCAGATTTACACAAATCAGAAACAGAGACTGGGGACCCTACCCACCTAGTAGAGAGTTGGAGGCAGGCTTGCAGAAATCATTTTCCTTTCTGCAAATCCTTCCTCCTCCTGCAGGGATGTAGTAGAAAAGAGGATGAGAATTCTGATTCCAAAGATCAGATGAGTCACAGGAGAAATGGATTTCTCTCAGAAGCATCGTGAACTTACCAGGAAAGGATCCTTCTGATTCAATGATGAGTTAAAGGCTGGCTTTTCTACTCGGTAAATGAATGATTTCTGTTCTTTATGTACAGAAAGGAAAGTGCTGTATTAGTTTAGAGTGATCCCATGCTGGCTTTATTCTATTTCTTTCAGTCCCCCTCCCCCCCAAAATAAAACATTACTAAAGCATCTTCTCTCTTTCTAGTGAAAAATGAAAGCTGAAAGATGATATTCAAGGACATACAGCTACCCACTGTTGGAGTTTGAATTAGAACATATTTCATGACTATAAATCTACCACCTTCTTTCCAATTTACCTTTGGGTATGATCCTTGACTTCATTTTCTGTTATCTAAGCAAAACAGAAAACATTACTTTGATAAATCATCTTACAAAAGTCTTCTTTATTTATTTTATTTCATTTATTTATTTATTTATTTTTGGGTTTTCGAGACAAGGTTTCTCTGTGGCTTTGGAGACTGTCCTGGAACTAGCTCTTGTAGACCAGGCTGGTCTCAAACTCACAGAGATCCGCCTGCCTCTGCCTCCCGAGTGCTGGGATTAAAGGCATGCACCACCACTGCCCGGCTAAAAGTCTTCTTTAGTCATTCAATGAAAACATTGAGTTCCCAAATGTGACATTTAATGCTGTTACACAAAAAAGCTCGTGTGCCCCTATAGGGAAAGAAAAAAACGTCGCCTCTTATACATTGTGTACTTTTGTTTCTCCCTCTGGACTGTACTTGTCCTGAACTATGTTATGTGTAAATATAAGTACTTAAACAATCATCTATACCTGAGTTCGTGCTAGAAGAACATAAACCAAAGTAATGGTACTTTAAGCCTGAGAGTTGTAAACCTATAGGTAGCATCATAATTTTTGAGTGATAGTATTCAAAATGTTTATATTATCTTGTGTTTTCCTTGTAGAGGTCTGTTTCTTGCCATTCATTCATACAAGGTTACTTTTGCCTATTTGGACCCAGCAATATGGGAATATAGGATTTTTGAAACATATGGGTTCAATGATATCAATATATGTTTTTTGTAATATTAGTGACATAAGGATTTTGAAAAGCTGTTTTTAAGTCTTTGATAAACCATGACAGTGTAAAATCAATAAAAATGTAAACCTTCTACTTGGAACTAAGAAAAAAATTGAAGTGAAAATGCACCAAAAGTAGAAGTATTCAAAAACCACTAATATATTTAGATATAAATTGCTTAAATGGAAGAGGAGGAGATGATGGAGGATCTAGAGGAACTAGAAGAGGAGGGGGGACAGATGGGGAGGAGAAGAAGTAGTGGGAGTGAGTTACCCAGGAATTCAGAAAGGAAGGAATCCACACATGGTTTTAGTTAACTTCCTGGGGAAGGCAATGTCTCAGGGACACATCCTCTTCTTGAAAGGATTTTATCTCTTTTTAGTCAGAAAAAGTATAGATCATGATGAGGCTGTTCTTTATGTCATTGCAACAACTCAACTCTGAACCAAATCTTAATGAGGACTCATTAACCCCAGGGCATTTTCCAGGAGTAGGACTTCTCAGACTTCATTGTTCATGAAAACTGATTAAAGAACACAAAATATAAGGTAACCAGGAAATTCTCAGGAGGAGTTTCCAACATTCACATTGAAAAGCCTCTTGAAAGCTTCTGATAAGTGCCCTCCTGTGAATACACAGAGCATTTGGTGCTTGTAGGCACAGTTTTAAGAATTATCCTTCTACTGCTGTTTGAAATCATTGAATTCTAAGAACAACATGCTAATATTGATGTTATTTGCTCAATTTTCTTTATGGTTGCACTGGTCAAAATTAACTGGAAAATAATCAGGACTCAAGTATATGGCCTATCCAGTCCATGAATGTGTTCTTTCTATTTTGTTGTATGACACAACATTGGATACATAAGTATATTTCTTGGGGGAATTAATAAGGTCTTGGGGACAAAAATTTTGACACAGAAAGAGAGATTTTAAAACATTGGAGAGACAAGTTTTACTTGTTGAACATAAAAGGCTCAGCCACTAGTCCAACAAAGAAAACAAAACAAACCAAAATGATACAGAATTTCTATAATCTTGAGACGGGTAAGTAATATCCAAAATGATAAAAGATGAAATAGACCAGTTCCATCAGGGATGCATGCTGGCCTGGAAATCCCCAAGGAGCTTTAGACCTGTTCTTTCATTGGAGTGTTGCACAATTCTTGACAAGTCTAAAGAATAGATACCCACATTCCTAATTTTTAGAAAAGTGAACAAAAATATCTCCAATTGTAAAACCTAAAAGGTCATGTTAAAGATTACATTTCTAGAAAAAATAAGATCTGGGACTCGCCAAAGTTCCATTGACTCCTAGGTCAGTATTCTCATTGCAGAATAACATATACAAGGATGTATGTACTACTGAATTAAAATCCCACAGAAAGTTCTGGTATTCTCTACATGGACTTATTAGGTAGGTTTGGTGGATTGAATATATGTCTACACACGTCTTCTATTCCTAAAGAAGTAGAGATTAATTTCCCTGAACTTGAGCATAGGTTGAATTTAAGGTTTTGTTTTGGAAGAGTAGGTTATAAGTAGCCTGCAACCTTCTTTTCAGCCATGGTCTTTTATGCTCCTTGACGGTATGCCCTGAAGGAAGCCAGCTTCTTCATTTTCAGCATCCCTGAAGAGATGGAAGTTAGCTGTCCCACATGCTTCTGGGGAGGGTCACATGATGAAGAACAGAGCGCTTCCACAAGTCTCATGAATAAACTGGGCGGTAGATCTCTTTGCCAAGCATTGAAACAACTGTTGAATCAGGTCACAGGACCTTATGTGAGACTCTGAGCTGAATCACCTCGCTAATCTATTAAATCAGCAAGATTTTAAGTGCTTGTGGTTTCAGGACACTAACTGTGGAATGATTTGTTACAAGGCAATGATTAATTAATATAGTAGGGAATCAAGCAACTTTAACATTACAGCTAATGTTGACTTGTAATCAGCTCACATATTCAGACAAGAAAACTTTGCCCTATTCCAATTAGCACTTGTGCAGATAGGGTAACAGTAACAAATCACAGTTGCTGAAAGATGCTCTGACTATCAAAGGAAGTGGATGGGGGTTGATGGTTATGCTGTGCTCCTGAGTACAGCTGGCCCATCTACTAGATGCCACTGTATTGCTGAACTTGCTTACTATTCTTCTTATTACATTCACTAAAATTCTACAAATCAGAGATATAATTGAGCTAAAAGCCATCCCATTAAAAAAAAAGGAAATTCTCTGAAGTGTGTTTAAGTGACTAGTTATCCACTCATTACCTTGAATTAAAATCCATTACTTTCATAATAACTCACTGTGAAAATGGCCTATGCCGTGAAAGGAGGGTTAGACCAAGGCAGGTGTTGTGATGATACCTCATTTTGGAGAACATTGGAGCCCTAATGAGGGTCCTCAGGGCTGAAATTAGGGAAAGAAGCCTCCCACAATATTGACATAGTGCCAACAGACTTCTTATAAAGGCAAACTAAAAACAAAAAAACAAAAAAACAAAAAACTAGAATAGTCCCATGTTCAAGGAAAGAGCAGAGAACATTTCTTTTACTTTGAAATTGGCCTAGCACTCTTTCCTCCAAGAATAATGTTCCAACTGGCTACCCTGTAAAACCAACTAATTTTTTAAACAATTTCTACAAATCTCTAAATTTGAAACTAATGCTACAGTTGTACTAACAAACAGGATTTAGAACACATCATGCTCATTAATGAGCTAAGGTCTGAAACACAATGACTAAAAAATTTGAAAGAATAAGCAACCACTTTAAACACCATTTTTTAAACTTTAAGGATTCTTTAACTCTAGGTTTTATTCAAATCAAATTAAACGTTTTATTTTATTATCATTTGTGTGTGTGTCTGTGTGTTTCTCTGTGTGGACACATGTACGTGTGAGCAGCTGTCCAGAGGAGTCAGGAGACAGACTTTTCTAGTGATGAACTTACAGGCAATTAATTGTGTGCTGCTTGATGTGGCTGCCAAAAATTGGACTGCCATCCTCTGCAAGAGTATCAAGTATGTATGTATGTATATATGTATATATATATATATATATATATATATATATATACACACAAATATGTTCTCAAACCAGATATTCCCTCCATTCCAGGATCTAGTCTCGATGTTACCTTGTGAATAGTATTTCTGTTCCATTCTGTTTTTTTTTCTTTTTTTAATTAAGAAGTTAATACAATCTTTTCTCATTATATAAAGCTATCCTCATTCCCACTCCCTTCCCTCCTACCGCTTCCTCTACCCTCCTCCCACCCCACCTCTCCATCCAATCCTTAGAAAGGGTAAGGCTTCCCGTGGGGAGTCAACAAAGTCTGACACTTCACTTCAGAGGTAAGACCAAGGCCCTCGCCCCTATATCTAGGCTGAGCAAGGTATCCCTCCAAAAAGCATATGCTCCTAGACACTAGTTCAAGTACTCTGGATAAATCTTTGTCCCACTGCCAGTGGCCCCAAAGACTGTCCAAACCTCACAACAGTTCCCCACATTTGCCTGCTATCAGTCCAGAGTCAGTGAGCTCTTACTAGCTTAGGTCAGCTGTTTCTGTGGGTATCATCACCATGGTCTTAATCCCTTTGCTCATCTTATTGTTCATCCCTCTCTTGGGTTGGTCTCAGGTAGCTTGTCCCAGTGCTTTACTGTAGATTTCTGTATCTACTTCCATCATTTGCTGGTTGACATATGTCTATGATGACAATTAAAGTAGCAATCATCAGTCTGATTACAGGGGATGGCCGATTTAGGCGTCCTCCCCACTGTTTCTTAGAGTCTTAGCTGGGGTCATCCATGAGAATTCCTGGGAATTTTCCTAGTGCTATATTCGTGATAGCCCTTTAATGGCTCCCTCAATCAAGGTATCCCTTTCCTTTCTCTCCCTCACTGTCCTTCCTCCTTCTTGAATATCCTGCTCCCTTATGTTCTCCTCCTCACTCCTCTTCAACCCTCCCTTTTCACCCTTCCTAATTTTCTCAGGAGGTCTTGTCTGTTTCCCCTTCCCAAAGGGATCCATGTATTTCTCTCTTAGGGTTCTCCTTATTACCTAGCTTCTCTGGGATCTTGGGCTACAGCTGATTATCCTTTGTTTTATGTCCAATATCCACATATGAGTCAGGACATACCATGTTTGTCTATCTGGGTCTGAGTTATTTTACTCAGAATGGTTTATTCTCATTGCACCCATCTGCATGCAAATTTCAAAATGTCATTTCTTTTTTACTGCAGAATAGTACTTCATTGTGTAAATGGACTACATATTCTTTATCGATTCTTCAGTTCAGGGGCATCTAGTTGGTTTCCAGGTTCTGGCTATTATGAATAATGCTGATATGACCAGAGTTGAGCAAATATCCTTGTGGTATGAGTGTGTATCTTTTGAGTATATATCCAAGAGGAGTATTGCTGGGTCATGATGTAGACTGATTCCCAATTTTCTGAGAAACCACCACACTGGTGAGCAAATTGGCTGTACAATTCCCAACAGCAATGAAGGAGTGTACCCTTTACTCCACATCCTCTCCAGCATAAGCTATATTTGGTGTCTTTGATCTTAGCAATTCTGACAGGTATAAGATGGTATTCAGAGTAATTTTGATTTGCATTTCCTTGATGACTAAGGGTGCTGAGCAATTCCCTAAGTGTCTTTCGACCATTTGCAATTCTTCTTTTGAAAATTCTCTGTTTAGATTTGTACACCATGTTTTGATTGGATTATTTGTTATTTTGACGCCTAGCTTCTTGAATTCTTTATATATTTTGGAGATCAGTCCTCTGTCCATTGTGGGTTTATTGAAAAACTTTTCCCATTCAGTAGACTATTGTTTTGTCTCAGTGACTATGTTTTTTTGCCTTGCAGAAGCTTCTCAATTTCAGGAGGTCCCACTTATTAATTATTGATCTTAGGATGTGCCCATGTATTCAAGGATACTTGCCACTTTCTCTTCAATGAGGTTCAGTATGACTTGATTTATGTTGAGGTCTTTGATCCATTTGGACTTAAGTTTTGTGCTTGGGATAGATATGGATCTATTTACATTCTTTTACAAGTTGACATCCAGTTCCTTAGTCACTGAGCACTCTCTTTACTTTTCAAAAACTAAGTATTAAAAAGATTTGTATATTGTTATTTTATGTGTATGTGTGAATATGTGAACATGTATGTGTGTGTGAGTGTGTGTGTGTGTATGTGTGTGTGTGTGTGTATGTGTGTGTGTGTGTGTGTGTGTGTGAGAGAGAGAGAGAGAGGGAGAGAGAGAGAGAGAGAGAGAGAGAGAGAGAGAGAGAATCATATGTTCTTGTCCCTGTGGAGGCCAGAATATGACACTGGGTCCTCTGAACTGGAGATGTAAGTGGTTGATATCTTCTCCTACAAGAGCAACAAATGCTCTCAATTTCTGAGCCTCAAATCCTAGCCCCTCAAGTCAAGTTCTGTAGTTCAGTGATTATTAGACTTTGTTCACCATCCCCATCATCCCTCTGATAATCTTGGAACATTCTGATGAGTTCTGGGATTCTATTTTTAAAATGCTTCCTTCCAGGTGATGCTGAGTTTGCAGGGAATAAGATAGCCATCCAGAGATGAACTTGAACCTACAGACACTGAAATAGCTACTGTTAGTTTTCCATGATCAAAGCAAATGACTTAGCAATGCACTTCACACTTTACAGCTTTAGTTAAAATCAAACTCCACCAAATTAACCTGATACCTACCAGGAAAACTATCACATGTAGACACAATACTAAGCGGTGGTTATTTTTAATTTAAGTTTTAGAAATGTAGTTTAGTAGTTAGAATCATTGGTTTAAAATTATAGGCACAAGCATAAAAATGATAGTTTTCAATCTCTGTCTGCATGACCTGAGGTAAGGGAATTGGCTGTGGTGGAGGATGCAGAAACTGCTTTAAGTTTCGGGAGTTTATTGCCCAGGAAATGTTAATAATTTGAAGGCAAAGATGAACAGTGTGACTACTGAGGAGACAGACAGCACAAGTCATGATCCCCTATGGCTACAGGGACCAATGGAGAAGTTAGTGTCACAGGAGTCCAATGGATACTGGCACCTGGAGGAGGGGCAACATCCACAGAGTGAAAGTACTGCCAGAGACTCCGCCAAGATAGTAACAAGCATATGGTTACCCCGTCCTTTCCTCCATCCATATCATGTAGCGCTAATGTTGTTCATGGGCTATAATCAGCCATAAGGGGGCACCTAAGAGAACCTGAAGGAAGCATTTTCATAAGCCTAGAGCACAGATAATAAGAAGTAAGAAACAGATGGGAGAATAAACTGGCAGAAGAACACCTTGGCACTGACTTTCTCACATCCCATCTAAAACCCTAAGCAACCTATGTGCAACATGAAATTGTTATTTAAATGGGATGCTTCATAGAAAGCACTTTATTGGGGGCTTGATATATTTTTGTTGTCACTATCATCACGTCAGATATGGTAGGCATATTTTCATTTTCTTTTATTTCCCCATTAGTTAATGGTGAGTGTCACATGTAGTCTTTAGGAGATTAGAAAGAGATGGTATTAATGCTACAAATGTCAGCATTATGTTTAAAGAATATACCTGTATTAGGAGGGAGAATATATGCTTGTTAATTCTAAATAATGGAATCAGGAAGGCTTAAAGTTTTCTGCAGGGTGCACAGTATAATTTTTTTTCTTTTGGCTAGCACAGAGCAGCTGTTGCAGGCATAATTTGGAAGCTATATTGTTATCAAGGTACTAACAATCTTCAAGGATGAAAAGAACAAGTTTCCTCCATAGACTTGTTCCCCAAGTTAAGTTTTCACAAGCTTACAAAATAGGCACAGATGTCTGCTCAGTTATAATACAAAGAAATCAGACCTGGCATACAGCTCCTCTGTGGAAGAAAACATACTCAGGCCATTTATATTCTGGCCTGTGTTCTTACAGCATAGGAAATGCAGTGCTGTTCCTAGAGGTACCATCCTTGTTCATCTTGGTTTAGATTCAGCAAACAAAGCCCTTAGTGAGTTTAATAGTCTGCCCTGCGAAAGTCCTCTGTCACCATTGCTAAATTCATGTCCATCTTAAATGACTGCATCTTAATAAAAATCAGATTGACAAACAGAACATTTTATGAAGAATATTTGAGTGTTTGTAAATGAGGATCCAAAATAAATAGTGCTGGAGAATTCGGAGTCCCTCAATGCTATTTCATTTATTCATCACATTTATTAAATTGAAAAGTAATATAAACCACCAAATTCTGAGACTTTGCCATCTGGTATATTCTAGAAGCCAAAAGAATCAGTGCAAAAATACACTTGAATTATTCAGAAAGAGGTAGCTTGTAGGAATCCAAGGTAAGAAAGAAATATAGTTGAGTTTTTGATAGCCTGGTCAGGGCTGATCAGGTAGAATAAATAGGAAGAGTAGATCTGTTGTCAGGGCAATGGCTTCATTAATTATTCTGTGTTGGGAAAGAAGAAGCAGGCATCTTCCTACTATGTGGGAATTTAAAACAACACAATATTAAAAAACCTAAACTTTATAGCTATATATCAAGTAAAAATATTTATTTTTTTCCATTTAGCAATTGAAGAAGTGACTATATCCTTCAAGCTTAATTTATTATGGTCAAATTAGAAATAGTATAATTTCAGAAAATTGCTGAAAGTATTAAACAAACAAAACAGAAAACTGCCTGAAATGTTCTAAGTGCTCAGTTAACACCCAACTACTACTATTTTATATTTATTATTTCTTTGTTCTTCCAGCAGAACTATACTAAGTGCCTGATATATGTGAGCAGAGAGTAAAAGGGGTGAGAATATGGAATTTTTGTACTGTAGACCGAGGTTGAGATATTCTGCTGAGCTAGAAGAGTCACTTGGGATATTTGTTTGGCTAGGACACAACAGGCCTTTTTTATAGGATTTATCTAAGAGTACACTGCTTGTAATATGGCACTAATCAACGTCTATAAGCCTTTGAAGAAGCAACCAAGACAAGTGAGATGAGGGGACTCTATCACTTAGCAAATGCATTTAATTATTATCCATATAATGTATCTAGGAGCCCTCACACATCAATGAGAGCATTTTGCTGTACTCTCATCAGCCTACACATTAGTATGGACCACCATCAGACCCTTAAACACTTCTCTATTCTTTTCTCCAGGAAAAAGAGCTCTAAAGAAGAGACGTGAGCACGGCGGGACAAGTACTCTGTGAATGAGTGACACTCCCATCCAATAATTATGAATTCTTAAAGTTTTAGGGCCTGGTTATCCATATTTTCCCAGAATTAAAGCAGGGAAGGACAAATTGTCCTGTCAGCAGCAATCCCACAGGAAATGTCTCTTTTGAGTCTTCAGGGTCATAAAGTGTGGGCCAAGCAAACGCTGGCATTGAAATGCTCAGGAACATTAACTTTGATCTAACGAGCTAGAGCAGCAATCTCCAGCCTTATGTTTCCTAGCTAATTTATCTAATGAAAGTGTTTCTAGTCTAGGAATCACTCCTGTGGGGACCCCAGGGTCTTGAATGATCTCCAGCTAGCTGAAACTGAAGCTTTTTTCACTATTCAATAATATTTTTCAAAAAGAACATGTACTTTAATTAGATGAAAACTGTTGTAATTCTGTTTGTCATTAAGCCAATTATTCACTAATTTTTGTATTTTATCATATATCAAGTTGTTTGAGAAATCACAGGAAAATTGCAGCGACATATTAAGTTGACATTGTTAATAAAAGTATGAGTTTGTTGATCCAAAATCTACAGAGTCATTTCATTCTTCATTATACCTTCCCTTTTGTCAGCTTTCAGGCTTTCCTGGCCCAGCCCCTACCCAGGTGTTTATCTGCTGACACAATGACTGGAGAGCCGACTTGCAAGGTCTCGTTTTTCAATACTATCAATAGGAATGGTGAGAGTAATTTCATATACCAAGTAAATGCGGAGTTGTCAAATGGGTTATTATAACTGCATAGGTGAGACAATTCTAATATACTTGAGGAAGTCAGGTATCCATAGTTGTTTAGATTACTTTGGCCATCTCGTCTGCCTTTGAACCTCCTGGTTCTGAGCAGTTAGGACTAAGTCTGAATTCACCACTAGCATTCCAGAGTCTTTAGCTTAGTTTACCAACAGGTGATTATAGGCCTTACTGGAAATAGATATATGTGTATCTGCATACATATGTATGCATATGCCTATTTTCCATCTTATATAATATACACACATATTTAAAGATCATGAAAGTATATATATATATATATATATATATATATATATATATATATATATATATATATATATATATATGCTTCTTTTTCTCTGGAGAATCTTGACTAAAGCAGAAGTCTTTGCTGTTGGACATTCTTAGCAGAGGCTGCTTTACTTGGGGAGAAAATTAGAGTGATTGTGTATCTGAATATTGTACAGGGCAGAAACAACACCTGAAACCCGTCATAAAGAGCACATCAAACGAAATGTCATGTGTTCTCACATCCTCACTAATTTATTCTTCAAGTCATAGCTTCTATGAAGGATTTCTATGCAGGCACACACACATACACACACACACACACCTTCATATCACCAAAACTCTCTATCCAACAATATCTCTTGCAATTTCTCAGCTAGATATTTACTTGTACTTTTTAATGTGATTAATGTAATTTATTTTCGCCTGCTTACAATGGAACTTAGATCAGAAATTCTTTTATTTTTTTATTTAAAACTCATTTCTAACATTTGTATTACAAGTATGACCTTGTTTTGAGGTGTGTGTGTGTGTGTGTGTGTGTGTGTGTGTGTGTGTGTGTGTGTGAATTAAAGTTAAGAGTGAGCATTTAACCTGAGTTCTGTTTTTCTAGGTGACATTCCTGGGTGTGTCACCTGTCTTCTTATGACCTGGCGAGGTTTGTGCGCCATGTGTAGATCTCATGTCTGCTGAGAAATATACTCTTACCATAAATGCTGTTGCACTCATCTCTGCATTTTAAATATAGTGGGTGGTACAGACCTTCTCTGATAGGATCTAGTGATTGAAAGTCTTTCAACGAATAACATATTCTTGCCATATCTAAAAGTAACTGATGACAGCACACGATGACATTTTTCATTTTAAAGGAAGGCCACATACTAAACAGTCTATAATTAATGTCCAAGAGCCAGAATGCATTATTTCCTTACATGACCAGAAAATAAGATACACAGATTTTCTCATTCTTATTTACCCAACAATTTTTTTTACATGTGTGATCTGTGCCCTACACTATTTTGGGTATTTCGATATGGAAGACACAGTAATAAATTATCATATGAAATCATATCCTATGAAAAATCATATTAGCTACTTTTTTAAAAAGTACAGTGCAGATTTTTTCATGCTGGCAGAAATATTGGACCCAATATTTACTGGTCACATTGCCTTAATGATGTGATCTTACTCAATTCCAAAGCATCGTTTAATTAAATAGAGATGCCACCAACCTTACTAGGTTATCAAAAATGATTT
Organism: Ondatra zibethicus; assembly: GCA_004026605.1. Taxonomy (NCBI): domain Eukaryota; kingdom Metazoa; phylum Chordata; class Mammalia; order Rodentia; family Cricetidae; genus Ondatra; species Ondatra zibethicus. The sequence continues at coordinate 13,267 of PVIU01024605.1, forward strand.
ATTAAGGCAATACTAAGGGTCTGATTATAGGGTGGCACTATTCTTTTGATAGTGCTTTGAGATATTTTACTTAAGATATTTTACTTAAGATATTTTATTTAATGTTGTTATGGGTTGAAATATATCTTCCTCGTGCAAAATTCTGTTGGAGTTTAGCATACAGAATTTCAGAATGTGGGATTATTTTGAGATACAATCTTTAAGAAGATCTTAATTTGAAATGAGGTTATGAGAGTGAGCCAAGCCAGCATGATTGGTGTCATCATTTAAAAGATGAAGGAGGTGTAGAAAGGGGAAGAAGAGGAGGAAGAGAAAGAGAAGGAGGAGATGAAGACACACATACTTTTAAAACAACAAGTGACAATGATGGCCAATTGAAGTGCCATTTCTGCTAAGCAAGGATAGTAAACGATGGCCATCCAACCACTAGAAACTAGATGAAAAACAATGCCCATCTGGTTGCAGGGCTCAAAAAGAACCAATACTGATGACACTTGGACCAAATAGCTGGCCTCTAGAATTCTGAGACAATTAAATTGCCATGATGAAAACAGTATCCAGTAATAACAGCATCAGCAACAAAATTCTTTGGGTAGCTTTACCTTTTTGCTATTTTTTATTTTTTTAATGTTTTTTTGTGTTGTTTTGGGTTTTTTTTGTTTGTTTGTTTTTGTTTTTCAAGATACGGTTTCTCTGTAGCTTGGAAGCTGTCCTGGAACTAGCTCATGTAGACCAGTTTGGCCTGAACAACAGAGATTCCTGTCTCCGGAGTGCTGGGATTAAAGGCATGTGTCACCACTGCTTGGCGGATAGCTTTACCTTTAAGGGTGAGCTGTAATAACATTTTTATTATATTTGTTATGGAAGAGCACCTGTCAGTTTTCTTCACTATAGAGACAACGAACCAAAGGAGGGTGAAAGGTCATGAATACAAAGCTTACAAGATAATTGCTCTTTCTATGAATATTAAAAGTGAAGGGGGGGGAACATATAGAATTATGCTGCAATATCAAGGTCATTTAAAGTAGAACCAGTCTCCTGAAAGAAATTAACCTTTGAAAGATGTCTGTAGTGATATCCATAATGAGAATCTCTTCTTTTGACTTCTAGATACTTCATTAGCTCTAAACACAGTTATAAACCCTCTGTGACACAGTGTTCTTTGCCATCAAATATGCCTTGGATTACACACATTCCTTGGAGTGTTCCATGAAGAAATCAGTTAAAGGAGTAGGTTTCACTACATGTGTATTATAATATTTCTTACTTTAAAAAATAGCAAATTAAAAACTGATCATTCCGTTTCCATCTATGGATAATGAATTATCAGGAAAACAAAGAGAATAAGGTTAAAATATGAGGAAAATCTGTACAAAACAAAGGAATTTCCAAATAGTTTGCAGTATCTTTCTATCCAATAAATCTTATATAGTATCCATTAATTCAAAAGAAAAGATGGAGGTCCATTTGGGTGTTTGCTAGATCAACATTAAACTTTCTTTCCAAGTTTAAATTATTTTATGTTTTTAAATATTCATTCTTGGTCATTGGTCATATCCACTCTCAATATCCACTGTCTCTTTTCAATACCATCGCTATCCACTAATATATTTCCCTCCCAATCTCTTGTCCTCTATTTTTAATAATCTACTGAGGCCATTTAGTGTTACCCATTTGCTCTTGTGAATATTCACTGAGACATGAGGAAGCTGCCAATGGCCTCCTTTCTAAAGAAGAGTACTTACTCCTCTCTCAGCATCCATCAACTACCAGTAGCTCCTAGTTAAGCATCAGGAGCCCCTCCTTTTTCCCTGAGGGAATATTTAACTGGCTCGATTTTGCACAGGGCTGTGTAATGAACCACAGCCACAGCAAGCCCACTTGTGCACTAGCCATTTCGTATCCAGAAGATGGCATTTCACATCACCTCCTCCACGTCCTCTTACCCTTTCTTTCTTTCTGTCCTATCTTCCTCAATGATCTTTTGAGTAGTGTGTATGTATTGAGGGAGACAGTTGATAAACGTGTTTCATTTGCTGCTGGGCATTCAGAATCACTTATGCGCAGAACCCCAAAGAGTAGAATATATGTGATATGAAAGAATGGAGACGGAGGTTATAGGTCACAAAAAGTTTAGGCCTGATGAGCAAGGAAATCGGGACCGGGAGAGGGTGGTCTACCAACCATGACAGTGTGCCTGATCTAATGGGACCTCACCAAATCCAGCTGGGCCAGGACTGAATGAGCATATGATCAAACTGGAATCTCTGAATGTGGCTGTCAATGGGGGCTGACTGAGAAGCCAATGATAATGGCACTGGGACCTATCTCTTCTGCATGTATTAGCTTTTTGGAAATCTAGTCTATATGGATGCACACCTTCCTAGACCAGGATGGAGGGGGGAGGGCCTTGGGCTTCCCACAGGGCAGGGTACCCTGCCCCCTCTTAAGGAAGCAGGGGGAAGGAGGAGGGTTAGTGGGGGAGCGGGAGGGGACTGGGAGAAGGGGAGGAAGTGTAAATTTTTTTAATGAAAAATAAAAGAATATTAAAAAAAAGTTTAGGCCTGGTTGGAATTAAGGGGCTGAAGAAGTTGATGATAAAGGGTTGTTTAACCAACATTAGAATGTATGGCTGGGCGGTGGTAGCTTACGCCTTTAATTCCAGCACTGAGGAGGCCTAACCAGGCAGAGCTCTGTGAGTTCGAGGCCAGCCTGTTCTACAAGAGCTAGTTCCAGGACAGGCTTCCAAGCTACAGTGAAACCCTGTCTCGAAAAACCAAACACACACACACACATACACAAAGAACATATGAATATGCCTTATAAAATAACACTAATTTGTACTATATATGTGTATGTTTGAATACAGTTTGAATAGAGGTATCCCACATGGATGCAGACTGTTGCTCCTAGAATAAGTGAGCCCATCAATGAAAACCTAAGTGCTAGGCAAGCATGTCTGCCTCCCTCTGAGTGATTTGTCAGAAAGGTCTTAGAGAAAAGGCTATCAACAGACAGACTTTGGTTGCCTACCTTAGCTAGAAACCACCACACACTTGAGTTACAGAGAATAGAGAAATCAGTTTTGAACTAACCAAGGTACTGTTTTCTTGCTGACAAACATTCACAGCACTGGAATCTGCTGTGCAAGCTGGTGAGGGAAAAGAGACATCAATGATCTTACCTAATTCTGGACCCTTCATCTACAAACAATATCAACCTTCTGGGCAAAACTTGCCCACTGGCACAACTGTGGCAAGACTGTGTGGAGTAATTTTACTAGACCATAGGTCTGTTCCCCAAGAAGGCATGCAGATTTTGTGGAGTAAACATGGTTAAATTTCATGGCTAGTGGAGTCTTAAACCCTAAGGGAAAACCTATTGATGTTGTTTCGCTAAACAGTCATGTTATCAAACTTTTCAAATATGTATGTTTATATTCATGGATTTGTGCTGCTGTCATCCATGATCAGAGGGACTTCTTGCTTTGCTGGGTAGTGATTAATGTAGAATTCAAATGTAAAAGGTTTCTAGTCTCTTACTGATTTATAAACATGGTCTTATATTAATTTTAACCATGTAAAAATTTTAAAAATAGCCAAGATTCATTTTAAATTGTTGCCTATACTTACTCGAGCAAACAAAATCATTTTTGATGAATTATCTTTACATTCCACTTGTGAATTTATTAGAAAGCTAATGCAGTTGAATAACACTTTATTTACACCTTATCTAGTTCTAAAAAGAACACATGAATAGGTTTGCTTGTCTATTCATGTACAATTCATTTAGACTTTTAAAAAGAAATGTTGATGTGATTTTAGAGTTGTTTTCTTTTTCTTTTCCAACTCCCTTTTTGGATATTTGACATGATGTGAGTAAACCATTATTATGTTTAATTGTTTGTTTTTCCAGGAAGTATTCTTAGCTACCATGTCATTATCTTTTAAAAACACATGGATTCTATGTAAATGGATGGAATTTTTAAACTAACAATGGGAGTTCTCTCTTGATGTGATTTCTACAACATCTAATGGCAAAGGATATTGTGTTTCTAAAATGTCTGCACATGCTATCACTTGTTTATGTGCAAAACATATTCAAGCAATAATGTTAATCATAGGAATGTCTGTGAAGCAATTTAAAAATACATCACAATTTTAATTGAAATTATAAGCTTTTTGCTACAAAGTCATGTTTTGAGGATAACACAACTAGCCTCGAAATCTTTTGAATTAAGTCCACATAATAATAGTCCCTAGAATCAGTCATAAGACTCAAGTTCACAGATCTGGGAACTGCCTCAAAGATGTGTTTTTCTTAGTCAGTACATTCATCTTTTGTTCTCCTCCTTTTCCTCTTCTTTGTCCTACTCTTCCTTTTGATCCTTCTTTTTCTCAATCATTAATTAATTGCATGATCATTTTAGGGCAGGGGTTTTTGTACTCCCTAATTTCTAATTCTTAAAAGACTCACTATTGCCATATTCCTAGACACTTTGATGCTCAAACAAAATGAAACAGTTTTGAGAACAAGGGTGATTACCTAGGTTGAGGATCTTACTCTCCTATCTGCTTTCTGAATGATTCAGGGTTTGATTCCTTAGCTTCAGTTTTAAACAGAGCATCTTTATCAAAACCCTACTTTCCACAACAGAGAGAACATCACAGAAGAGGAAGTGGAAATAATGCAACAGTTTGAATGGAGAGAAGAATCCCATAAAATCCCGTCTTCCTGACATGACATCAATATCACATTCATGAACTCAAAGTAGCTATGTTTACATGCACAAAATCTGCACAAGGTCAAGTCAGTTAAATTTCTGGCATAGACAAAGTAGATGATCTCCAGGTCACACCTTTTACTGAGAAACCACTGATAGTTTACATTAGCTGAGGGACTGAGAATCATTCATTTAGAAGGATGTGGCCACTGATAGTTTCCGCATTCTCCAGTGGCTGCCACCACACACAAGCAAATATGGGCAAAAGTAACTGTATTTAGTCATTTATATAGAAAGACATGAATTATGATGGAGGAGTTGGAGGAGTTATGGGGGTACATGGAGAGGGGAAATGGCTAGAAATGTATTGTAAGCATCATATATTTGTGTAAATATGTATGTACATACATATATATATATAAATTTCTCAAGAATAAAGAAAAATTTTAAAAATAAAATGTTTAAAATGTCCAAAAATATAGTGGGGTGCTCCAATGCCACATAATACTAAGTACAATATTATTCATAAGTGCTTCAGATATGAATCAGCACATATAGACACCAAGAAAACTGCACTTGATATTTGCTCCTCTATCTTATCTATTTTTGTCTGCCACTCCTATTACAGTGGAATTCTCCTAGAAAAAGATGCTATCCATTATGTAGGAAGTTCTCGATAGGTGATAACCACTGATACAGTCATGCCTTTGATAGACTCAAACGTCTTGTGTTCTTCATAATTATCATTTTGTGTAGGGAAGAGAGTAAAGCTGTTAATTTATTCAGCATCACAAACATCAAGGTTTCTCTGATTTTGACTTTCTTGTTTCTTTTCTCTGCTTTTTTTTCCATTGTGGTTGAGACATGCCCCAGGAATCACAAATCCATTAAGACTGACCTACATAAAACCAGTATTACAATCCCAAAAGTTTTGTAGCTTAACATATTTAATTGTTTGCATTTATATCCTATGTTGTGCTTTCCACAGCCGCAAACAGTTCTTGTATATCTCTCATGTCAATTACTTAATGTCAAAAAAAAGGAAGCTGTAAAAGAAACTCTCCCTTCTCTTCCTAGTACTTTTCCCTTCTACCACCAAGGAGAAATATCTCTTAGCAGATCACAAGAAGATTTTCACCTAATAGCTCAAGGTGGGAAAGTACCTGTGATAAACAAGAATATACATACGAGAGAATGAAGAGAAAGTCCAAAGTTGAATAGGATAAGAAAACTCACGTGACTCGTAAGAGAGAGCTTCCTCTTCCTCTTCTATTTGTCTAATGTTAGAAAAGGGACATGTGCAAACCCACTTGAGATCCGTGAACTCTTTTCTATAAACAGTGTGTGACAACTCTAATTGAATTCAGAGGCGATACCCCATCACCATCAGAATCATCTCTGGAGGGTGTAGAGCCAGGTGAACTAGTCTTGTTTCCTGTCCCAGAACTAGCAGACATTCCTATCATCAGTTGATTTTCAAGCCATTGATTTTCACAACTGGTAGGGGCTAGCAAAAACATGGGATGTGCAGTCTAAAACATGAAACTGGAATTCTGAATGTGTCACTTTTTACCCAGGGGTAACCTAAGGAATATTATTTCATGTCTAAGCCTCCCTTTTCTTATCTGGTAAGCAAGATTGTTAATGGCTACCTGCTGGGGCTGAGATAAGGATAAGTAGAAAGAAACTAAAACCCTGTCTGACCCCCAAATGCATCCCATCTTTACCTAGAGCACCCAAATCTTTCATTAAAATAAAGAAATGAAACCCAAGCCCAACATACAAAAGCCAGGTAGGAATTATTTCCCTCTATTGGAGGCAGCAAGTATCTCACATCCTGTGAAGAACAAGGGATCTTATTGTACCTTCTTTAATGGATAGATGATACTGGAGTGAAAAATCACAAACAGAGTCAGCTTCACTCAGCCTTTAATAAACATCCTGACTTTCCATGGAATTAAGAGCCAATAAAGACTTGCAACATAGTTATAAGAATTGTTCTATCTCTATTTACCCTTCTCTCCGGCTCATCCATTTTACCACAATTATCATGATAGTGGTAATCATAATTAAATGTGTTAAATATTTTATTCATAAAATCTTATCAGATTCTCACATATGCTCTTGAGGGTTGCAGTTTTAGTAATAATTATCCTCCACAGGCTCATGGACTGAACACTTGGTTTGCAGCTGGTGGCACTGTCTGGAGCAGAGGATTATGGAGTCATTAGGATGTGAAGCTTTACTGGAGAACGCACCACCAAAGGTTGGCTTTTCAGGATTTTCTAGCCATGTTGTGTTTCCGGTGCACAGATAAAATTTTAACAGTCAACTTCCTACTTCTGCTGCCTGCTGTCATTCCTTCCCCAAAGTCATGGATTCTAACACTCTGGAAGCTTTCTTCGGCATTGTTTTACCACAGTAACAGAAAAAGACTGATACAGAAGCACAATACATTTGGTTTCCTTTATACTAAGGCAGAAACACAGGTTTAAAGAAGACAAATACTTCACTCAAGATCACAAATTAGCTAGTAGAGTTAAATTCATTGTTGAGACATGCTTTTCCCTCTGACTTTACGTTCTTTCCTGTTGTTCCCATCACTTCTCCCCAGTCATCATTACCTGTCCAGTCATGTTCCATTCCAACACCCACTTAGTTAAAATATGACAACCATTTCTGACTTTTGAGATCCTTTTCTAATGTTTATGGTGTTGAACTTTTTGATGACATGGTGTATTTGCTTAGCACTCATTTATTTTATTTATCTGTTTGTCCAAAATGCATAGGTTACCTGAAAAGCAGTTGATCAAGAGTATCTATCTTAATTAAAATCTTCCATATATTTGAATTATATTTTTTCATCCTACACTTCTACAACTTTGTAAGATAACTATTATGTTTCTTATCAGATACTGCAGAAGTATTCTGCCTTTCATAAATCACTGGTAGTAACCACCCAATTCAGTTTTAAGCTCTAGTACCTGCAAAGAACAGGCTCTTGATAAGTGTTTAATAAATATCTTCTGTTCAAGAGTCACACAGGTAAGCAGATCACAGGTAGACTCAAATGAAATTGGCAGTAATGAACGGTACCATGAGATAAGAACATTTAGGGAACAAATAAATAACATATCTTGGTGAATTCATAGGAGGAGGAAGCTACTCATTAGGATCTTTGGAAAGAGAACATTTGCCTCTTAGATTTTTAACAGAAGAGTCCTTTGCAGTGGCAGACATTAATGGCTGCTACATGTGCACACACAATAGGAGAGTAAGAGAAAGTAGGTGAGGCCCTATGATGCATGTACACTTTAATAGGAATGTAAGAACGAAAAGGGGAGCTGGAAAGACTGGCTGATGTCAAAGGAGAGCTGAGTTTCTTCTAAAAAACTTGATCATAATGGTGGGTAATAATGATACAATAAAATATTTTGGAGTCACAAATATCACAATTATCTCTTAAAGTTCAAACATATGATTATACATTAAATTGTATCTTTATTTTCTATATTATAATAAAATTATAAAAAATTCCTATCAGAAAATCATTTTATTTCATATCATTAATTTTCTCTGCCACATGTACATATGATTATTCAGCTCCATATCTAGCTTGTTTGTTATTTCGTGTAATTTTCCTTATACCTGTTTATTCTGTTCCTGTTGCTGTTATTAACCTTGGTAGCGAGCATTTATATAAAACTCCTTCAGAATAGAAATGATGCACATTAGCAATACATAAATCCTGCAATGTGGGTGACATATTCATGTCTACAAAAAATCCAAAACCCTGTTTTAACTAGCAAATATTGGCCTACCAAATTTTGGAATATTTGTATTACTAAATAGATAAAATTAAAAGCATTAAAAGTACAGATTGGATAAATTTTTTATGCTTATGATTTGATCAGAGCTTAGGCTAAGTATAGGTGAATATCTGATATAAAGTGCCTGATTATATTGTTCATATTCATGTTGATATAGACGAGTATCTCTGACCATGTTGTTCATATTCATGTTGATGATCCTATTATACTTAGGTGTTCTTCTGATGTAAGTTCCCGATGCAAATCCCAGGCCTTTTATTTTCTGGCCATCTCCCTGAATAGTAGTCACTATCACTTGTAAAGATAAAACACCTCCTCTGATAGCCCAAAGGTTGTTGATAATCACATCAAATTTGGCTATGGCTAGGACCATACGGGGTTATTAGTAGACATTTGGTCTTTCAGGTGTGGAGTCAGCCTTTTTCATCAAGAGTGAAGACAATCTACACTCTAGAAAATAATTTGCAGAGTTTGCTACATGAAAATGTTTGCTCATGAATCTTAGCAATCTTTCAACCATTGTGAATGCATGTATATTCTTCATCTAAAAATTCTTCTTGTAGTTAAGCTTAATCTTTAAAAACGTAAAACAAAGAGCTGACAGGAAGGAAATTCCTGGATTTTAAAAGCATAACATTCTTATTTTGGCATATAGAAGAACAAGGGCAGCAACTTCCATGGCAAGGAACCAGAGGGAAACAAAAGGCTCACAGACTATTGTGTCTGGCCAGCTCCAAAAGTGAGATACAAACTACATGTGCAGCAGTTTAGCTTAAAGGCACAGCTACTCTCCTAGGGTTGAGGAGCACCCCCAATGGCCTCCAGCATTTCAATGAAACTGACATTTACCCAGAAAGAAAAAGAATGTAATAGAAGTGTGTGCATATGTGTGTTTGGTGTGTGTGTGTGGTGTGGTGTGTGTGAGTATGTGTGTGTATGTGTGTGAATGTGTGTATGTGTGTATGTGTGTGGTGTGTGTAGTACACACAGATGGGCTTGGAAAGAGAAAGCAAGAGATAAATATTAAATAGTGCATATCAGTTACATATTAAAAACAAAATATTAACTTGTTAATATTTTTCAGAATTCCTGTGGTAAAATTTAATCACAACCACATTATTTTAGGAGGACTTTAGGAAGTGGGGTGGGACATGTCTGAGACTAAGATGTCATAAACGAGCTAACACATTGTTCATTTTCTTTCTTATCCTTTTCTATCAAAGGACACATCTTTACTCCAAGGAATACAGCATTTAAGTTACTATATTCAGGCAGACAATCTACTTGTATTCCCATTCTATACTTCCCCATATCTAGGGCTGTGAGAAAATAAATTTTTGTTGTTTATAATGTAGCCATTTTCAAGTGTTTTTATTAAAACCACACATATAGACTACAACAAAAACCCTATCTTGCCTTCAATAAAATTATTCACAATGTAAGATCATTTTGTAATATATATAATATATATTATATATTATACATGCAATATACTTATACAATACACTTATATGCTATACCTATTACAAAATAGTCTTATATTAGACACATATGTATATATTATTATTTGTATATGCTATATTCATATATACTTATATGGATATGCATATATTTTATGCATAAGTACACAAAATGATATGTATATATTATATAAATATGTGTGCACATATATGTGTGTATGTATAATGTGTAAATACTACACTCTATTTATATTGTGTGTCTTTGTATTATTCCCTTCATCTGAGTCCATGGTAAGAAACATCCTTCCATTAGACACCACAAAATTAGACAATTTTACTACTTTCAAGATTTTTAAAAGGAAGGATCACAGTAACAACTAGACTAGTATATTAATTCCCAGAAAGTAAGATATTTTTATATTTTGAAGGATTTTATGCCTTAGAGAATATTTACCATTCAAACACAATTTTGGTAATACTTTCATCAAACTAGTCCAACTTTGTCAAATATCAGACACCTAATGGAAAGCCCTGTCCTTGACTGAGAGCTTACTCTAGTGAAATTCTTGTAAGGATTCCTATTACAGAAAGACACAGGCTACATTTCACCTGACAAGGATTTTCTTTTTAAGTATACATATGCAAAGCCAACGCTGCTACTAGCTTATAACAAAGAGTCCCCAGGGTACATTCACAGCTTGGCGTTTATCAGTGTCTGTTGCATTTGATCTGAGAGAGCAACAAGTCTAAGCCATGTCCCAAAGATCTGCCTAGACAAGCAGGCTTAGGGCTATTGTTTGCAACTGGTAGAGATTGTGAAATAGAGCAAACATATTTTTAGCTTTCAGCACCTTCCACCACGCTGAGATATAACTCAAAATGGTCCACGCAGGGATATTTAAGGAGGGCCACATCGTTGTCTGTCATTGTATGGTGCGCTTTCATTGGAGTGGTGCTGCTGCTGCTGCTGTGGTTAATGGAAACGATGGCTAGGGTGAAGTTACTGGAGTGACTAAAATGCTCACTAACACGACACTATTTGTGATTAAGCAAAACATATTTAATACAGGTACACAGAAAAAAATCAATCAGTCAAAGGGGAAAATATACTTCAAATGTGTAGGGCATGTTGGGACAGGTCTAAAACATTTACGCATTTTAACTTGACCATGTATCTGTAAGTAGCCTCATGAGGTTGTGTGTCTTTCTTGAGGTAGCAAAGCCAGTACTGTGTGTAACTAAAACGATCTCGACTGTCAGGGATGGAGACAGATGGCAATCAGGTACATATGCTATCAACTGTTCTTTTCTGAAAAAAAATCACCAGCATTTACCAGGGGAAATGTGGCCCCAAGGAATATCACTGTAACAAAGAGGTCTGATTTTTGCATTAATGAATTTCAAGTTCGCAGAAAATAAGAAAAAAGTGTGAAATAATAATTGTAGTTTGTATGTGGTTAATGGATGCAGTACAGTCTCCATATGTGTTCAAGATTAGAGAAGTGAGATCATAAGGTTAATCAGGAAAGATTATCTCAGCAGAAAGGCATTCATCATTTCCTAGCACATATTCACATCTGTCTTTCTACGCATCCATCCATCTATCCATTATCCACTCATCCATCTCATCTATCTATTCACTCTTTTTCCATCATGTATCTAAGTATTCTGACAGTTATTAAAGTACCACACAGCACTCCAAGATAATAATGGACAAAGCCTCTGAAACTGTAAGCAAGCCCCCAATTAAATGCTTTCTTTTGTAAAAAAAAAAAAAAAAGAAAAAGAAAAAGAAATGGACAATGGGGACTGACTGAGAAGCCAATGATAATGGCACTGGGATTTGATTCTACTGCATGTACTGGCTTTTTGGGATCCTAGTCAGTTTGGATTCACACCTTCCTAGGCCTGGATGGAGGCGAGAGGGCCTTGGGCTTCCCACAGGGCAGGGTAACCTGCCCTCTCTTAGGACTGGAGAGGAAAAGGGGAGGGGGAGT
>PVIU01024606.1:0-25219 GCA_004026605.1 Ondatra zibethicus
GGACACTAAGAGAGACTTACATAGATCTAATCTACGTGGGAAATAGAAAGTATAAAAAGACAAGATCTCCTGAGTAAATTGGGAGCATGGGGGACCTTGGGGGAGGATTGGAGGGGAGAGGGGAGAGGCAGGGAGGGGAGCAGAGAAAAATGTAGAGCTCAATAAATATCAATAAAAATGTATAAAAAATAAATAAAAAATTTTTTAAAAATGATAACTGTAGGGGCTGGAGAGATGGCTCAGCAGTTAAGAACACTGGCTGCTCTTCCAGAGGACCCAGGTTCTATACCCAGCACCCACATGGCAGTTCACAACTGTCTGTAACTCCAACACCTGCACACAGACATACATGTAGGCAAAAATACCAATGCACATAAAATATAAATAAATGGAAAGAAAATGATAACCGTAGGACTTGCCAGGTAATGACACTTGTCTTGAACCCAGTGACCTGAGTTTGATCACCTGAACAACAACTTCTGAAAGTTGTTCTCTGACACACACACACACACACAAATACAAATACACAACTGTCTTTAATTCCAGCTCAAGGAGATCTAATACCCGTACACAGACATATATGCAGGCAAATACCAATGCACATAAAAAAACAAAACAAAAAAACCAAAACAACAAAAACAGAGGACCAGGGTTCAATTTCCAGCACTCACATGGTGACTCTCAACCACCTGTAGGGTTAGGGTTAGGGTTAGGTTTAGGGTTAGGAGTCTAGGTGACCTAACAGGCAATAAGGTGGTGGCGCATGCGCACATACACGTCTGCCGTGCATTCAGGAGAGACATTCAAGAACATCAAGTAAAAGTGAATGAAAATCTAAAATAATATTTTGTAACATTAGTCTCTACCAGTAGGATACGTGGGAGCTTGGATGCATATCCTACATGGTAAATTATGAATTTGGGGACACAGGGTAGTCGATAACCCTGGGCTACCAAGACTTGCTCCTTTGTGCGCCTTCATCTTGAACAGCCTTCCCAGCTAGCTCAGTGCTAGTTCTATATCCAGTCATCAGTGTCTTCCCCTAGGGCATCGGTTCTCAATCTGTGGGTCTCGACTCCCACAGGGTCGCATATCGGATTTTTTACCTTATGATCCATAACAGTAGCAAAATTAGTTACGAAGTAGCAACAAATAATTTTATGGTTGGGGGTCACCACAACATGAGAAACTGTATTAAAGGGTCACTGTGTTAGGAAGGTTGAGATCCATTGCCCAAGGGCAAACTTCCAGATGAACCTAAGCTCTGATTTTCTTTGTGCCACTGTCTATGTCAAATGTTGTGATAATGTAGCCTTTATCAAAACCAATAGCAATTATTCAACTCCCTCAACTGTGAGCAAGTTCTCATTAGGAAGAGATTTACTCTGTATCCACAAAAGATTAATAACATTCTTTGGAACATCAAATTTCTTTCTTTTTATTTATTTTTATGAGCATTAGTGTTTTGCCTGCATGTATGTCTGTGTGAGGGTGCCGGGTTCCCTAGAACTGGAGTGAGCTGCCGTGTGGGTGCTGGCAATAGAATCTGGGTCCTTTGAAAGACCATCCGGTGCTCTTAACTGCTGAGCCACTCTCTAGCCCCAGAAGATTGAATTTCTAAATAAGCTATAACCTAACTATGTGATATTATCATAGAAAGGATACACTAATAAAGCTTGACTCATCAACCAATAAAAGCAACACATATACAGAAGGGCATCCCACATCAGAACTGTATCATTGTTGGGGTGGGCTTTGATCAAGATACAGAGCAGCGTCTGAAACTATTTCTTGTTGCCTTCTAATTAAGATGTAGCCAGCACCATGTCTGCCTGCAGGCTGCCACGCTCTCCACCATCATGATAATGGACTGAACCTTTGAAATTGTAAGAGAGTCATTCCAATTAAATGTTTTCCTTACAAGAGTTGTCAAGGTTTAGGGCTGGAGAGATGGCTCAGAGGTTAAGAGAACTGACTGCTGTTCCAGAGGTCCTGAGTTCAATTCCCAGCAACCACATGATTCCTAGCAACACAATTCCCAGCAACCAATTCCCAGCAACACACACCCATCTATAATGAGATCTGGTGCCCAGAACACTATATACATAATAAATAAATTTTTAAAAAACAAGAAAAAAAGAGTTGTCAAGGTCATGCTGTCTGCACAGCAATAGAAACTCTAAGATGGTGGTATAAGAGGAACTAACTTCCACTTGAACCCTAAGACAGTGGTACAGTAACTTACAATGCACGGGCTGGGCTTGAACTGCTAACACTTTTGTCTAAGCCTCCCACGTGTTGGAATTACAGTTTTGAGCTATTACGCCTGGATCATCAATTTTGCTTTGTTGCTACCAGTTTTTCTGTGGTGCTGTGGACTGAACCCAGGGGCTCATGAACAATGGGCAAGTATACTAACTGAACTATGCTCTCCCTATATATATTTGCAGATAGGATTTCATGTTGTTCAGACAGCTCTCAAATTCCTGATCCTCCTGCCTCCACTTCTCAACTTCTGAATTACTAGCTTGGCATCAATTTTTTTATTTTTTTAAATTTTTTTTGAGCCAGTGTCTCATGTATCCTTTGAACTTGCTATATAGCCTAGGAACCTTGAACTTCTGATTCTCCTGTCTCCCTGTATACTGGGATGGTAGGTGCATCCCACTGTGCTCAGTTTATGTGACTCTGGAGATCAATCTCAGGGCTTTGTGAGGCTAGGCAATCATGCACGCTACCTGTGGAGGTAGCCAGGTACTTAGCTCTCGACTGACAAATCTTTCTTCCATATTTATTAACATGGGTTGGAGTGTGTGTGCTATGGGATATGTGTAAAGGTCAGAGGACAACCTATGGGAGTTTGTTCTCCCCATTCATCACACAAGATCAGGTCTTCAGTCTCCATAGCACATGCCCCGCCCACCGAGCCATTCTTCTGTCCCCTGGATCGGCTTCACTGTCATTGCTGGGAGAAATCAAACTGATTTTCTCATCATTATAACAGGCCAAAGTATGCTCTAGCCTGAACATCTCCAGGAAGAAAGGTAAGGTTGCATAGACAAAGGAAAATCTGGGAGAACACAGAGGTGGGGTACTAAGGAGGAAATGAGCAAGTATATCATCATAGCACAAATGTGCACCCTTTACCTCGTAGGAAGCTCCTCAGCTGCTTACCACTCCCATCAGTCCGTCCCCTTCCCAGTGTGTCCAGCTGCTCTAGGAAGGTTTGCAGCACAGAGAAGCCTTCGGGTTAGATTCTAAAGACTCACTCCAATGTGTTCGTTTTTAAGATATAAATTATGTGTTTGTGTGAATCCGTATACATGAATATGTGAGTACAGATGCCTTGGGCTCCAGAGGAAGGCATTGGATCTCCTGGAACTTGAGATACAAGCAGTTGTGAGCCACCGGACATGCTGGGAACTGACCTTGGGTCCTCTGTGGGAGCAGTGCATAATCGTAAGTGTGGAGACCAAGTGTTTCTACTTTTTTGAGACAGCGGTCTTGCTTTCTAGTCCTGGGTAACCTGGAATTTACTGTGCAGATCAGTCACGGTGTGGCCTTGCAGCCATCCTCCTGCTTTTGTCTCTGCTTTGCTGGGGTTATAGGTTTTTGCCACCAAATATGACTTCTCCTGGATTTAGGATTATTCTTAATCTTTATTAAATCTTATTTGATTACTTTGTGTGCATGCACAGGTGTGTGGGTACACACTTATTACACCAAGTATGTGGTGGTCAGAGGACAACGTGTGAGAATCGGTTTTCTCTTTCCACCATGTGGGTCCTGGAGATTGAGCTCACGTCCTTTGGCATGGCGGCAGATGCCTTCACCCGCTGAGCCACCCCACTGGCCCTCGATTCAGTATTTATATTCATGGTTATAATGTTCATCTCACAGAGTTACAGGAAAATGAAGTCAATGCTAGTGAAAAAAACAACCCAATAGGTATTTGGTCAAACATTACTCTGGCTGTTTTTGTGAGAGTGTTTTGAATGAGACTTGATTTAAATCGGTGGGCCATGAATAGAGCAGATTGTTTTATAATGTAAAACTCAACCAGGCTTGAAGAACACAAGAGACTAGTCTTTGTTGAACAAGAATTGTGCCAGCAGGTAGCCAACCACAACATGGTCTTGGGTTGGGTCTCTAGACTGCTTGCCAACCATTCACACAGCAGACTTGCCAGCCCCTAGAATGGAGTGAGCTGATTCCTTGATCAAATTGTAGAATTTGTTAGTCTGTCTGGAGAATGATGAACTAGTTCCAAGAAGTAGGGTTCAGGTGTAGTAAACGCCTGCACGAGTCTGTGAGTTCAAGGACAGCCAGAGCTACACAGCGAGAGCCTGTTTCAAAAAGAAAACAAACAACAACAAAATTCTGCAAATGGAAAATGGGAGAGGCTAGAAAATTTGTGGTGATACCGGAAGAGCTTAGCTCACCTGGAAGAGACTGTTAGGAGGAATACAGACATTTAAGGTGATTCTGGGGCTAGCCAGATAGCTCAGCGAGTAAAGGCCCTTGTGGTTGATCCTAATGACCTGAGTTTGATTCCTGGGACATATGTGGTAGAAGACAATGGACTTCCACAGCCTGGGGTTTAAGACCCCCCCACATACAAAGTTAATAATAATAATAATTGTTTATAAAAAAAAGGTGATTCTGCCAAATTCCCAGGTAGAAACGCTTTACTATTAATGGATGAATATTTGGACAGATCTTTGTTTTTAAAAAAGGCTAAGGGGCTGGAGAGATGACTCAGCTGTTAAGAGCACTGGCTGCTCTTCCAGAGTACCCAGGTTCAATTCACAGCACCCACATGGCAACTCACAACTGTCTGTAACTCCAGTTTCAGGGGACCTGACACCCTCACACAGACATACATGCAGGCAAATCACAAAAGCACATGAAAATAAAATCTGTTTAGAAATCTTTTAAAAGGTTAAAAAAAACAAAGCAAAACAAAACACCTTTCTCAATATTGTTTTCTCCATTTGTAAAGAATTGGCTATTTAGCTGAAGATATTTTTCCTTTTTCTTTTCCTTTTTTTTTCTTGCTATAAGTATTTTATTTTCAATTAATCACATGAACAAGGCACTATAATATTCCAGGGCAAACTAGAGAATTGTGCAGTTCAATTGGTCCCTCAGATACCCACAGGCCCATAGTAGCAGCACAGAACATCTGGGTTCAGTGAGTTTGTGGCTTTGCCCATCTAGCAGGTGGCTTATCCTCTACCCCATGCCAGGTCTTGGGGGTGGGGGTAGGGATCATCTAGTGCTTGGGGAGTGTCACTCTGTTTTTTGTTGCTTCTTTGGTCATCAGGTTCTCCTGTTCTTCTTCAACCTGGCAATTTCTCCAGTGTCTGCCATTTTCTTAACACAACTTCCTGGGTGGGTTGGCAAATGTTTGTAATTCAAGACTTGGGAGGTAGGGGCAGAAGGATTTCTAGTTCATAGTAAGATTCTATCCTAACAAATTAAAAAAAAAAAAGAATTTACAGGTTCATTTATGATCTGGCAAGCCATTATTTTAGCACAAGACTAAAGATGGGCCACCTTGTGCTGGGAGGGATAGAGGACAAAATGAAGACTATCAATAGCACCCAAGAATAGTCAGTATCCTTCAGTGCAAGAGAATACTGACCCCCCCAAAGTGATGCCATAATCAACCTTATTAACCTTATTCCCGCCACAGGCACACAGGTCCATGGGCCAATGCTGTCTCCTCAGGTGCAGTGAGCCAGCTGCCTTCCTGGACAGCAGGGATGGGATCACTATAGAGAGCCAAGAGGACGAGGCTACTGCCGAGTAGGCCTGGAAGGCAAAGCATCCAGTCACATAGGCTTGGGCTTTTTGACTTGTTGCTTCTTTCTTTGAGGGTGCCTGGGATTGAACCCAGGGCCTTATACATATATCACATCATCCCCCACTGAGCTACATCCCAGCCTCAGGGGGTTGTCTTGACCCTTAAATCTAACAGAACATGAATTTCTTGCCTCTAACATCAAAAACAGAAGAAACTAAATAAAAAAAATAAACAGGCGTACATCAAACTCAAAAACACTGATACATCAACAGACACAATCAGTGGAGTAAGTTAGAGTTTACAAAATGGAAATAAATATGTGTAAGTCATTGATCTAACAAATGGTTAAAAATTTAAAACATCTAAAGAGCTTTTGAAAATCAATAACAAAAAAACCCCAAAAACAAAACCCAACATCCTGATTTCAAAGTAAGTCCCACACTCAAAAAAAAAAAAAGCCCTGGCAGCTTTAAGTAATAAAAGTGAGTGACACCAAATTAGTCATGCTAACCAACACCTAGAATTCTAGCACTTATGAGACTGATACAGGAGTTTGGAGACAGTCTGAGCCTCATGCCAAGTTCAAGGCCAGTTTGGAGTACACGCACACACACACACATAAAAGGAAGTTCGGTGCGGTGTTGGGTATTGGTGGCTCAACAGTTAAACTCTTGCAGGGGATGCAGGTTCAGTTTCCATGGCAGCCCACACTATCTGTAACTCCAGTTCCAGGGAACCTGACACTCCCTTCTGGCTTCCACAGACTCCATGCCTGCATGCACGCCGTGGCGTACATACATACATGCTGATCAAACGCTCATACACTGCTGGCACAGTGGTGCACGCCTTTAATCCCAGCACTCTGGAACCAGTGGCAGAGGCAGGCCGATCTCTGTGAACTTGAGGCTAGCCTGGGCTGCAGAGCGAGTTCTATACATTAACACTGGCACGCGCACACGTAGACAATAAATGTGATTTTAAGATGGTGGAAATCTGTGTAACATGGCTGAAACGTGAGGGCTTTCTGCTAAGTGGAATGACACCTAACGGAAACCCAAATCCTCCATGATTCTACTCAGGTACAGTCTCTAAGGAGGTCAAGTTCACAGGCGCGGAATGGAGACGCTTCTTTAGAAGCTCTGGGAGGAAGTGGTTTGTTGGGTACGAACTTCCGATGTACAAGATGAAGTTTTGGAGATCAGTTTCATAACAGTATAAATACACTTAGCACAGTTGAACAAAAGGGATCAGCTGTTTCTTTAGTCAGCTGTGCACCCCTGACCAAAGAACCTAAAACAATCAGTTGTAAGGGAGAATTTTATTTTGACTCAAGCTTTCAGAGCTGTTGGCCACAGTAGTGTGGCCCTGATGTCTTTGCGTCCGAGGCACTATTGGGGCTAGCAGCATATAGTAGTCACCATGTATGTGTGTGTGTGTACACTGAGCACAGTCTTATTCTGTAGCCCACAGTGGCCTCCAGTCTCACTGAGGTGCCCGGTCCTAGGCCTCTCAATGCTGGAATTTCAGGTATAGCGCACTATGCCCAGCGTGAGCCCAGCTTAATAACCTGTGGGTCACCGTTCAACACCATGTTGTGTAAGTGAGTGTAGATGTGAAAATCTTGGCAATCATAAAAGGTTTCTGAATGGTCAAAAGTTAATTCAAACTCTAACTCATGGCGTAACGAATCTGAGATGTTCCTGAGTGCTCTGGCCCACTGCATCAAGGTTTCACAGGGTCTTCTTTTTTCCAAGACAGGGTCTTATGTAGCCCGGGGTTTTCACATCACCAGCACGTGGCCCCGTGTGTGCCATAACAGCATGCATGTCAACAGATGCCACCTGACTGTTGTTCCCCAGTACAGTGTCTTTAATGTACGTACAAAGCTTTCTGGTCTTATAACGGTTCAATTACAGAAAACAATGGCTTTTAATGTTTTCCTGCCTTCATTCCTTAGCACGTGTCATGTCAAAATGGATTGAGGTAGAATATCTCATTTTAAAACCTGACGTTTGTCAGGTGATGGTGGCGCATGCCTTTAATCCCAGCACTTGGGAGGCAGAGGCAGGCGGATCTCTGTGAGTTCGAGGCCAGCCTGGTCTACAGAGTGAGTTTCAGACACCAAAACTACACAGAGATATGCTGTTTCAAAAACAAAACAAAAAACCCCTGCCGTTTATGGAGCAGGAATGTAGCTCAGCTGGTACTATTCTCGAGGCCCTAGGTTTGAGCCCTGGCTCCCTAAGTAGTCAAAGATGATCTTGAATGGCCCATCCTCCAAGAACAGGTTGGGTTTGGGTGGGAACCAAACCTGGGGCTCACTAATGCACTCCACTAACTGGCTGTATCCTCAGTCATGTTATTATTATTTTTTTAATTTATTTTTATTTTTGTGCACGAGTGTTTGCCTGAGCTAGTGTATGCCTGGTTCCTAGGAGGTCAGGAAGAGGGTGTCCAATTCCTTGGAACCGGAGTCACGGATGGTTGTGAGTGGCCACTTGGGAGCTGGAAGTCAGACTCAGTCCTCTGGAAGAGCAAGCTAGGTCTTCATCAAGGCCCTCCACCCCTTTTCTCAATTTTTGGAAACAAGGTCTCACTCTGAAGCTCTGACTGGTTTGGGACTCTGAAAAGCAGTATGAGTGGCCTAGAATGCATAGATCTGCCTGTCCTGGTCTGGGCAGCCCTGGGATTAAAGGTTAACCACCAGACCTCGCCCCTCAGCTGTGTTTTCTATGCACATGGCTCTACAGATGCCAATAAGGCCCACAGACTACTACTTGCATGAGCTAAAGATGAGCCCATGAGTTCTACAAGCACACCCCTGCCAGGTCTAAAGTCCTTGCTTCTCTATATAGCTGCAGGGTGGCATTATCACAGGGCATCCTGCCTGCTTTAGTTACAGGAAACCAGCAACATGATAACTCACGCTGACTCATATCCCCCCTTTCAAAATACACAACCACACGAGAGAGACAGGGTTTCTCTGTAGCTTTGGAGCCTGTCCTGGAACTAGCTCTTGCAGGCCAGGCTGGCCTTGAACTCACAGAGTCCACCTGCCTCTGCCTCCCAAGTGCTGGGTTAAAGGCGTGCGCCACCACCGTCCGGCTCTGTGGTCACTTTTCAATGAGATGTGTCATAGTCAAAGGCTGTGTTATGTGAGCAAGTCTCTCCCCTAATTTTGGTGGGCCTTGAGTCTGGCAGAGCCTAATCTCTCAGAGAGGGGGGAGACCCACTTGATGCTCAGAGGTGCTGTTTATTAATACGACATTCTATGATGAGCTAGGCCGCCAAAAAGTAAATGAGATGCTGTAATTGGGGATATTCTCAGAAGAGAGAGAGGGCCACAGTCCCCAAGACTCTGCAAAGCTAGAGGGGCTGCTGGGAGTTGTAGGAACTGAGGGAGGCCATCTCTCTGGGGGACCACAGGGACCAAAGTATAGATACTAAAGGCTTTGTTACATGCACTGAGCAGCACTGAGCAACTCTTCCTGGTATGGGGACACCGGCGAAAGCATCCTGTCCTCATAGGATGGTGGTGTACTGTTCTTAGCACTAAGGACACGTTGATACTTAAGGCCAGTCAAAATTTTTGTGAGACAGGGTCTCTCTATGTAGCCCTTGACTGTCCTAGAACTCACTATGTAGACCAGACTGGCCTTAAACTCACAGAGATCCTCCTGCCTCTGCCTCCTGAGTGCTGGGGTTAAAGGCGTGCGCCACCACACCCAGCTTTTATTCATTTATGTATCGTCGCTTTTGCCTTGGGTAGTCCAGATAGAGTCCATAGGGTCCACAAATATCAGAGCGCTTGCCTAGCATGTTCAAGGCCTTGGCATAATCTAAGGCTCTGAAAGTGTTCCCTCTGATACACATAGGGCTAGAAAGTCAGCTCGGCTATTAAGAGTGAATACCAGTCTGGCAGGGAATGTGAGTTCCAGTCCCAGCACCTACCTTAGGTGGCTCACAAACATCTGTTAACTCCAGCTTCAGGGATTGAAAAGCCCCCAGTCTCCTGGGACAATCCCCCTCACCTGTACATACATATAAAAATAATTCTTTAAACCGGCAGTGATGCACACCTTTAATTCCAGCACTCGAGAGGCAGAGACACGTGGATCTCTGAGAGTTCGAGGCAGCCTGGTCTACAGAGCAAGTTCCAGGACATAATGAGAACAGCAGCCACCATGCTAGAAACAACTGCATGACTCAATGCCATCCCTACTGAATATACTTCATTTACAAGCACCATGAAATCTACGCTGCAGAACACCGGTCTGTTTAATGGACACATCTTTCTCAAGCTGTTGCCAGTGGAAGTAGCCAGTCACAGAAACATTTGGATGAGGCGGGCTCAGAAACCAAAGTATCTCTTCTATCCTTGTCTTCCCAGTAGCCTAAGCCCCGCCTGCTTACTCTTTTTTTTCCTTTCAGAGGGAGGTGGGCTGCGTGTTGCACGCAAGATGCAGGCGTGAAGTGAGCACGGATCAGCTGGTCAGAGTCTCCAAAGTGACATGTTCCATCCCTCGAGCCTGTTTCTCCTTTATGCTCCTTTCCCCTCCTGTGGAATCTGTTTTCCTCTTAAGTTGCTGAGAGACAGTGCCAGCATCTCTCCATGCTCCTGGTTCTCTTCATCCTCTTTCTCTGTCCTTTTTTGGTGCAAATCTGAAAAATCTCATGGGTATAAAAAGGTCCTGAATATTGACTGAATGGTTCATATGCAAACTTATGACTGTGGAATGATTTTTGGAAATGTGTGGAATAATCCCTGCCTTTGGTGACCTATCCTTTGCCTACAACCACCTTTTAAATTAGCTTTCAGGCTAATTTTTCCTCCCTAGTAAAGAGCCTAAAGCCAGAGTCTTGCACATAACTGGGAAACCTTCTCTCACTGCACTGTGTCTCCTAAGATCTTTTTGATTTTATATTTGTGTGTATGTTTGAGACAGGGCCTTACTCTGTAGCCCTGGCTGGCCTGGAACTCATAGAGATCTGCCTGCCTTTGCCTCCTGAGTGCTGGAATTAAGGGTGTGTGCCACCACCATCAGGCTCTCAATACTATTTATTAACAGACACCAACAGATCACAGATAGCAAGACAGACAAACGGCCTGGAAGACAAGTGTCTTAGTTAGGGTTACTATTGCTGTGATAAAACACCACAACCAAAAGCAATTTAGGAGGAAAGGGTTTATTCAGCTCACACTTCCACATTAGGGCTCATCACTGAAGGAGGTCAGGATATGAACTCAAACACAGTAAGCTCCTGGAGGCAGAAGCTGATGCAGAGGCCATGGAGGGGTGCTGCTTACTGACTTGCACTTGCACTGGCTTGCTTAATCTGCTTTCTTATAGAACACAGGACCACAAGCTCAGGGGTGGCCCAACACAGAACTGACCTGGCCTTTCCCCACCAGTCGCTAATTAAGAAAACGCCCTAAAGCCTTGTCTACAGCCAAATCTTACGGAGACATTTTCTCAACTAGGGCTCCCTCCTCTCTGATGACTGTAGTTTGTGTCAGCCAGCGCAATGCACAAGAGTATGCTGCCATGGTGTGGGAGTCCCCTCTGTGTGCTGTGCTTAAAATTAATGAATAAATTTGGTTTTTTCCCCTTGCTTTGGACCTATAGCAGGGCAGAACTTAGGTAGGCATTAGGTAGGCAGGGAAGACAGAACTGAACGCTTGGAGAAAAAATGGCAGAGTCAGAGAGAAGCCATGGAACCACCGGAGACAGGCACTGGGAATTCTACCTGGTAAGCCACAGCCACGTGGCGGTATACAGATGAATAGAAATGGGTTAAATTAATATGTAAGAATTAGCCAATAAGAAGCTAGAGCTAGTGGACCAAGCAGTGATTTAAATAATATGGTTTCTGTGTGATTATTTCGGGTCCAAGCTAGCTAGCCGGGCGGCCAGGAACCAACAAGCAGCCTCCTCCTTCAACACTGCCAGGCCTGGTTTAGACTCAGGCATGGGTAGAGCTGTCAGGGACCACTAGCCTCTTCCTGCTTGGAGCTTATATTTCACAGGGCTGAGTTGCAGTCACATCTGGGCTTTTTGTTTTGGTTTTTTCCCCTTGCTTTATTATTGTTGTTGTTGTTATTGTTATTATTTGCCCCCTCCCCCCAACACATGGGGAACAGAACCTAAGACATTTACCACTAAGTCAAATCTCCAGCCCGTTTGATTTTTGAAACAGGTTCTCCCTACGTATCCCAGACTAGTCTGGAACTTACTTTGTGGTTCACATTGGCCTCGATTTTACAGTCTTCTTGCCAATACTTCCCAAGTACTGGGGTTACAGTATTTTGCCACCATGCTCAGCACATTTTAACGTTTTCTTTCTTCTCTATTTGCCTTCCTCATACACTTCTATTTTATTTTGATTTTTTTAGACAGGGTCTCTCTCTATATTCCTGGCTAATCTGGAACTTGTTATATACTCCAGGCTAGCTATGAATTTACAGAGATCTGCCTGCCTCTGCTTCCCATTGCTGGGATTTAAGGTGTTCACCACCACACTGGCTACATTTTTTGTCTGTTGAGACAGGGTTTCTCTATGTAATAGCCTTGTCTTCTCTGGAACTCGCTCTGCAGACCTGGCTGGCCTTGAATCAATTCAGAGACCCACCTGCCTCTGCCTCCAGAGTGCTGGGATTAAAGGCGTGCGCTATCACACCCAGCTTTTTTCTTTCTTAAAAGAGAGAAAGAGAGAAAACAAGTGAGGTGTGTGTTTGTGTGTGTGTGTGTAAGTTTGTCACAATCTGCATGTGGAAGGCAGAGGAAAACTTTCAGGAGTGAGTTCTCTCTCCTTCCATCATGTATATGAATCCCACCTGGTATAAAGCACCTTTAAAAGGCATGACATTCTAGTGTGTGTCTGTGTGTGCGCACACACTAAACAAATAAAAATAAATGAATGAATGATCATGATTCTGGGTTGGTGAAATGGCTCACTGGGCAAAAGTGCTTTCAATGCCACAGGAGGAACACCTTTGCACGAATGAATACATGTAATAATTGTGTAAGTCTAGATTATTATTATTTGCAGTTATCAGCTGTATAAGTTTCACCAGGACATCTCATCTGTGTATATAAATGTAGTCTGATCACACGCATTCACCATTATCCTCTCTTGTCCCCTCCCATTCCCACAGGAGCAAGCTTGGTGCAAGGAACCCGAGGCTGGAGATGAGCAGCTGCTGCAGAACTCTGGGGAAGGAGCCAGCCTCCCAAGAGGCTCAGTGAGGGTCCTATTCCCAGGCTGTTGAGGGAGCCTTCCAGGAGAGGGAAATGGAGATGGCAGAAAATGAAGCTGGGTACAAGAGCTAGTTCCAGGATAGGCTCCAAAGCTACAAAGAAACCCCGTCTCGAAAAACCACCAAAAAAAAAAAAAAAAAAAAAAGAAGCTGGGTGAGGCAAGAAGACTCTTAAGACACTTTGTGGTCCACAAACCCTAAAACACTTACATAATCTGACCCTTTAGAGTAAAAGTTGGCAACTCCGAAGTGTGACAGTAGATGAGTCAAATGAAATGGAATTGTAAAGCGTGAGGTCACAGGGCCATAACCCAGGGTCAAAGGAAGGAGGCACTGTCTGTGGTGGCATAGGCTTGAGGCAAGGAATGATGCATCTCAGTGGGAAATACACATCTCGAAGAGTAAAAGTTTGAGGACTTTTTGCTAAGAAATGAAGACAGTGGCCCTACCATTACTGACAACCAGAAAGATTAATTAGGAAAGCATTTCTCTCTCTCTCCCTCCCTCCCCCCATTCGGAGCAACAGAGAATGGGGGCGAAGACTTGACAATCTGAGCGTGTTCCTACCTAAGGGCACTGTGTCTATAAACTGACTATCCAGGGTCCACCAGGCCTGTGTGCTCCCTTGGTTTCCACTTAGGAACAAGCAAAGACTCCATCATCAAAATCCTGGTAGCCACCATGAACATAGGGCTGCCATCCATGCTATTAGGGAGAAGAAAACCTGGGGCTGACTGACTTAAGAGAGGTAACTGAAGAAAGGCAGGCTGATGGCTCCTGTTTGGGTTCTCCACCTGCCTCCACATCACGTCCATTTTCTGTGATTCCTTCCCCCTTAAAGGCGGCAGGTAGTCTGCAGAGAATCACTGAAAACCAATGCAGGAGAGCGAGCTGTTGAAGATGGCCCAAGGCCAGAGTGTACAGATTGCACAGACTTAACCGGGAGTTTCTTTTTCTAACGGGTAATGATAATCCCTTTTCAGGCTGGACAAGTGGACGTCTCAAAAGTTAGGGGTAGAAACTTAAGTCCAAAGGTTATCGCCACCATCCTTCATGAAGTTTAGTGTTGCAAACAGGATGTGGACCTTTAACAAGGCAATTAAAACCTAGAGGAATTACCCCCTGCACCATTACCTTACATTAGTAGACTGGGGTTTTGGTGTTTTTCGGTTGTTGTTTTGTTGATAGTGTCTCATGTAGTACACGCTGGCTTTCACCTCCCTCTGCAGCCAAAACTGACCAGGAATTTCTGATTCTCCTGCCTTCACTCCCCAAGTGCTGGGATTACAGGAGGCTGCCGCCCAACTCCGGGTTCTATGTGGTTCTGGGGATTAAAGTCAGAGCTCCCTGTATTCTACCAGCTGAAGTATGTTTACAGTATAACACGCTCAGATTATCCAATGTCGATCTACAACATGCCACACTGTGTCCTGTGGCTGGTGTTAATGCTGAACACATCTGTCCAAAATCCTAAAATGGCCTGAGGGGCTATGAGAATGCAGACAGCGTTCTGTGCTTCCTTGGCTGAGAAGAAAGGTAATGCCATAGAGGAACGCATCACGTTGGAGGTTAGGGCAGCGAGGAAGGATCAGGAAGCCCTTGCTTTTACTTCTGATGTTTTTCGACCCCGATGCACGCTTGCATGGCGAGCAGCACGCAACGCCAACCCCGATTTGCCGGGAACTGTGTTTGCATTTTCTGGCGGCGGTGCCCTCGGTGCCCACTGCAGTCCCGTTCACTGCGGGCGGTGCGGCGAGCGTGTGCGTGTGGGGGGGGGGTCTGCGCATGCTCACATACTTCTGCCCCCCCTTCCCAGGTCCCCTCCTGCCACCCCCCACTTCACACTCTTTCTGGTGGTCTGCAACCCACCCGGCCTTTTCCTACTAGACTCTCCTTTCGACTTCCCGGTCCGTTTCTGTCTTTTTATTTCCCGCTCCTCGGCCAGTTCAACCCAAAATGTCTGAAGGTGGAGACCAAGGGCAGAAGCAAAATAAAGCTAAAGCACGAAGCCGTGAGTCAGCGAGCGGGGGAGGCCCGCCCAGGCGACTCAAGGACCGCGGGGCTGCAGGGCGTCGTGCCATCACGCACGTCCCCTCCGCGGGGCGGGGCCGGCCAGCGCCCACCGGATGGGGGTGAGAGAGTGAAGTTGTCAGGAATCCAAGGCATCTCTGGGGAGTCTAAAAAGGTTACTCAAGAGTCTGCCTCGAGGGCGGTGGCCAGTCTCCCCCCACCCTCCACCTGCTCCTTATCAGCTCCAGGCAGGGTCACCTCCCCACCTGCACAGCCCCGCGCCACAGGCCCTCCGTCTTCGCCCGTGTACATGACAACCATCACGTTTTCACTTGGCCTGATTCTTTTTATTGTTGTCAGCTTTACAGATACAATGTGTGCAATAGCATTCGCCCATTTTAATGTTCGGGTAGATGACTTATTTTTGATGTCTGTTAGTCGTCCCCTGTTCCAATCGCAACTCCCCTACCCCGACAACAGCGGGCAGATTTGCTTAGAGCGTTTCTCCGCAGCCTGGTGCTCGCCGCTGTTACCCGGTCATTGTGCGGTGGCAGTCGGAGCTTTTGTAAGGCCCCAGCAGGAGGAGATAATCCGGGAGAGAAGAGTGCCCCTCCCCTCGGCTATCAGCCTACTGAAACAATGGACCAAATAATTAAAATTTCCTCAGGATTCCCAAATCGTTGAGGGTGGAGGTGGGGTGCTGATGCCCCGGTGCGGAGGGTGAGGGGACGAGGCGGGCGGGGGGGGGGGTGAGGGGTGGGGGTGGTGGTAAAAGGCGGGGGACTTGCCTTCTGGGAAAGATTTCACAGGGCTCTGACAACTTTATCACACCCGTATTTCCTGGTTTTTGTTTCATCATTTCTATAGAACTTACACACCATCACAGAAATGTCCCGGTTTTGGATAAGCCGTACATAAATCAATTTTTCTTCTAAAAATGTGCTTCCAAATGTCTCTCTCTCTCTCTCTTTTTTTTCTTTTTCTTTTTGGTTTTTTGAGACAGGGTTTCTCTGTGGCTTTGGAGCCTGTCCTGGAACTAGCTCTGTAGACCAGGCTGGGCTCGAACTCACAGAGATCCGCCTGCCTCTGCCTCCCGAGTGCTGGGATTAAAGGCGTGCGCCACCACCACCCGGCTCAAATGTCTTTTAAAATGTATGTATAAAGTAGTTGGACATGGTGACGCAAGCGTTTATTCCCAGTACCCTGAAGACAGAGACAGGAGGATCTCTGTGCATTCGAGGGCAGCTTGGTCTATAATTATAGGACAGCCAGAGCTACATATTGAGATCCTGTCTTAGAACAAAGAGTAACACGTTTAAGAACCTAAATGACCTCCTAGGACACTTTTCCACTGTCAGTTTTTTCATGTATTGGGGAATACTAAGTATTTCTTATGACCCAAGCACGACTAATACAAAAACAGGAAACGAGTACCAATCATCTTAAACAAGACTAGGGCCATAACTTTGTTTTCCAGTCTACACCCGTCTCTGGATACTACCCTCCCCCACACCTTTTCCAGGCCCTTAGTTGGTCCACTGACTAATCCTTCCTGAGAGGTAATTGTTTTCTTTTTTCTTTCTTCCTGAGGAAAGCTGCAGGGAAAAGAAACACTTAAAACTCAGCTGCTGATGAGGAGAAAGCCAGGTGGAAATGAAGAATTTCCTGAAGGCCTGGGAGGGGACAGATGTGGGTGGGAACGAATGTTACAGGCCTGGTTTCAAAAACCAGGGCTGACAAGTCTGATGGAGTGGCTGTAAAAACTACTGGAA
Organism: Ondatra zibethicus; assembly: GCA_004026605.1. NCBI lineage: Eukaryota > Metazoa > Chordata > Mammalia > Rodentia > Cricetidae > Ondatra > Ondatra zibethicus. Next base: position 16,850 of record PVIU01024606.1, read on the forward strand.
GGCTCCCTTTGGGCAGGATGGACAGGATGTGAGTTCCTGCAGTAGACTCCTAAGAGAAAATGTTAGCTCGAACCATTAATGAAAGATGGGGAAGTCGGATACACAGAACAGTAGATGTGTTCTCTCCCGAGGCTGTACTGTGTATTGGAGGTGTGAAGGAAGAACCCAGTCTAAGACAAGGACATAAAGAAGACACATAGGAAGGGCATAGTGGTGTACGCCTCCCGGTGCCTGGGAAGCAGTCTTGCTGCAGGTTCAAGGCCAGCCTGGTCTGCCCAGGAGTATCAGGACAGCCATGGTTGTACAGTAAGACAGAACAACAACAACCCACTAGACTTGCTGCAATTTGGATGCAAACCTGGCCTCTTCCTGAACCTGTGATGAAGAGTTTCCACTTCCTCTTTCTGTCCCATTGCTCAAGAGCTCATCACCCTGAATGAGGGACATCCAGAGCCCTTCCTTCCAGCCTTCCTAATGCTGTGACCCCTTAATACAGTTCCTCCTGTTGCAGTGACCCCCAACTATAAAATCATTTTGTAGCTACTCCATAACTGTAATTTTGCTTCTGTTATGAATTGTAATGTAAATATCTGCTATGCAGGCTATCTGCTATGTGACCCCCCTGGGGCTCTAGACTCACAGCATGAGAAGAGCTGCACAGATGATCAGTCACAGAAGTCTAGTAGTGCTGGGGTTGTTGGAATTAAAACTTTGGGGACAATTACTTCGCTCGTGATGCTACACTTGGAGGGTGAGATGGTGAGAGCTTCCGTTTTTTACTGAAGTACACATGCAATAATGCAGGTAAAAAATGCACAATGGATTAGCTATTCACCTATATAGCCACTGCTAAAATCAAGATCTGGGTTCTAGAACATTTCTACACCCCACATCCCCAGCCTGGTTCCTGTGCTGATTCCAGACTGTAACTTCCGTCTTAGGGGAAAGTACTCAGGAGAAAGAGTGCTCCCTCCCTCCCTCCTCCCCCCTCTCCCTCCATGTTTCTGTTGGTTTGTTTGTTTTTTAGATAGGGTCTTGCTTTGTAGCCCATATAGTTTGTAACTTCCTATGTTTATCCTCAAACTCAAAATCCTCCTGCCTCAGCATTCCAAGAGCTATCATGCTTCAGAGTGTTGATTATAGGCAAGCTCCAAAGGGCCAGGGCTCATTGTGTGTGTATACATGCTGCACACTGTTAAGTGCTAGAATGTTTTTCATTATAGAGGCTATGTTTTATTCCTTCTTGTTCCTAGTATCCTACTCATGGATATGCATACGCTGATCTATTCTCTCATTTATATACACATTACTATCATTGTTATTGGTTTCTGCAGTACTGGAAACTGAGTGCAGAGACAGGTGAGCTGAGCAAACACTATCATGGAGCACTACTCCCAGGCTTTGGTGTGGACACTGTTGCTTCTCCTTCTCAACAACGTGTATTTTTTGTCACCTGTCAAATGTATGAATGTTTTTCTCCTAGGAGTGGGATGACTAAATTGCTCTTCGTTAATAATCTCTTTCTTCCTCTCTTCTCTTATTTTGCATTGCTGGGGATTAAACCCAAGCATGTTAGGTAAGTAGTTTGTTACTGAGCTATTCTCCCAGCCCAAATAATCAATTCTAAACAAAAATAAGTAAACTAGAGATTATATATGTACAGTGTTTTACTTTCATTTTTTTGGACACAGAGTCTTAGTATGTAGGCCAGACTGGCCTCAAACTCACAGCAATCTGACTGCCTCTGCCTCCTGGATTAAAGGATTATCTCCTCTGTGGTATGCACCACAGACCCAGGCCACGTTGTTTTCTAATTTATATGGATGTGCCTCTATGAGTTATGTGCACCATGTGTCTATGGCTGCCTGGGGAGGCCAGAAAAACGTATCAGGAAGTACAGGGAACTGAACCTAGATCCTCCACAAGAGCAGAAAATGTTCTTTTCCCACGGAGCCATCTCTGAAGCTCCTCCCCTCCACTAGCTGGGCTGTGTTTTTGCTTGTTTAGTTTGTTTTTTCAAAAACAGGGTTTCTTTGTGTAACAGTGCTGGCTGTCCTGGAACTCACTTCGTAGACCAGGCTGGCCTTGAACTCACAGAGATCCGCCTACCTCTGCTTCCCTAGTGTGAGTGCTGGGATTAAAGGTATGTGTCACCACCACCCAGCAACAAGCTGTGTTTTAAATACAACGTTTTATGTACATTATTGTAACTAGTCTCTGAATATGGGATGTATGTGGAATAGGTGACATTTTTCTGCATTCTTATAAGTGTAGAAGCAAAGTCAGAAGATTTTAAGTGGCCATTTGAAAGTCACAAAATTAATACATTGCTAATTCAGAGGAGAACCCATCTCCTGCTTCTTTCAAACACATGTTCTCTTTTCTTTCTGTCTCGCTAGCCTTGTGCCAATGGCCAGGTTACTCAACCATCCGCTTTGCCCGGGACTGTGCTATTTTAACACTGAAAAGGCTCAGGGCAAAAGTAGACGGTTGATCGCTCCACACAGGGACTGTGGGCAAAGGGGTGCAAGGCTGGCATATAAAAGCCCAAAGCAAAGTTGGGTGTGGTAATGCATGTCTGTAGTTCCAGCGCTCTCTCTTGAGGCTGAGGACCTGGGCTTGGGCCTGGTTGAATGGTTCGACCTTCTCTCAAAATCAAAACAAAATGAACCCCTAACTACATCCCTACTCTTTCACTCCCAAAGGAAAAGGTATTTAAGGTCAAAAAACTGCATCATCGCATCATGTGTGCACTCATCTGCACACATCCATCGCCATCTAGCCTAATGCTCACTCGCATTGTGCTCCAGGGACCAGTGCTCCAGGGACCAGTCTCTCTCGGGAGCCTATTAGAAATGCAAAGTCAAATTTCACGATGTTGTCCAGACCCAAAGAAAGTCGGGGGAATTCAGCAAGTTGTGGTAAACAGGCTCACCAGGTTGGGGTGGAATGCAGTGGGAAATAGAAGGTCAAGTCTGAGGACAGGTGACTTAGTCATTTTCCCTTCCAGATGGACAGTCGCCACGTAGCTTCCCAGAGAAGCCCTGGCTCAACATTCCAAACCAACCAGACAAAAAAGATTTCTAGGCAGAATGACTGTGCTCTCAGCCAAGTGCTCAAGTGCTCTCCTGACATGAAGTAAATCTTACTTTTGGAAAAAGAAAAAAAGCAAACAATGGGTTTTGCTTATTAAAATTCTCTCTTTGCCCAGTAGGCATGCTTTACGTCTTTTTCTGCTGTGCTTGTGATAAAATCCATTTTCTATTTTGTTTTTTTTTCTCTTTATAATGTCATTTCAAGTATGCTTCATGTACTGCTTAAATTATGTTATCTAAATTGGGCCATGGTGGCGTACACCTTTAATCACAGCACTCGGGAGACAGAGGCAGGCGGATCTCTATGAGTTTGAGGCCACCCTGCTCTACAAGAGCAAGTTCCAGGACAGGCTCCAAAGCTACAGAGAAACCTTGTCTCGAAAAAATTAAAACAAAACAAATTATGTTATCTAAACCCAGCAATGGTGGTGGTGCACGCCTTTAATCCCAGCACTCCAGAGGCTGAGGCAGGTGGATTTCTGTAAATTCGACGCCAGCCTGGTCTACAGAGTGAGTTCCAGGACAACCAGGGCTACACAGAGAAAATCACTTAACTTAAGGTACACCAGATATGGTTCAGCAGGTAAATGCGTTTGCTCCTAAGCCAGATGGTACCAGATCTATCCCGAAGAGGTACAGGGTGGAAAAGAGAGAACCAACTCCTGCCAGTCTGGCCTCCACACTCATTCTGCAGGTGTGAACACATGCTTACACATACAATAATAAATAAACGCTAAAAACAATTTAGACGAAGAACTAAAAACAGAGAAAGGAAGAAGCAGGCTTTGCTGACTGAGTCTTTGAGCAGGCCTGGATTTGTGTCCCCTGGGCTGTGTGACTCTGTTCACACCAACAGACTTAGTTTTAACTCTGATCCAGGACTCAATCCAAATCTTCCAAAGCCAGTCCAGCTTCTCTTTGCCCATCTATTCTAGTCCACTTGTCTTTCCTTCCCCTTGTTTCCCGGAGAGGAGTTGCCATGGGGATAGTGTCCCTATAGTAAACCACCTGGTGGGGCAAAGCTGTAATAGAAGCTACACGAGAAAGTGTCAGGAGTTAAAAGACTAAGGCAGACAGACACGAGGGATCTGATGCGGTAGAGAGGGGAGAACTCCTGGAAGTGACAAAATGTCACAGCAAGCTTAGGCAACTGAATAAAGACATAGTGCAGTGGGAACAGAACAATGGACATAAAAGCTGACTCTGGGGCCTGGCTTGTATGGGAGACACAGTCAGATGAGCTGATTCTGCTGGATTCTGCAGAAAACAGCTGGAAATAGATGCGGGGGTGGGTGGGGTGGGGTGGGGCTCAGATCAGAGCCAATTCCTGGGAAGTGTTTATCTGTCCTCATCTTCTTCCTCCTGAGCTCTGCCTATTTCCAAAGAAAGTGTAGTGGGCAGTTAGATACCCTGTCTTCATTTCATTTTTTTTTCCATTATATTTATTGAGCTCTACATTTTTCTCTGCTCTACTCTCTGCCACTCCCCTCCCTCCTTCAACCCTTCCCCAAGGTCCCTATGCTCCCAATTTACTCAGGAGATCTTGTCTTTTTATACTTTCTACTTCCCACGTAGATTAGATCTATGTAAGTCTCTCTTAGTGTCCTCATTGTTGTCTAAGTTCTCTAGAATTGTGGTTTGTAAGCTGGTTTTCTTTGCTTCATGTTTAAAAACCACCTATGAGTGAGTACATGTGATAATTGTCTTTCTGTGTCTGGGTTACCTCACTCAAAATAATGCTGTCTAGTTCCATCCATTTTCCTGCAAAATTCAAGCTGTCGTTATTTTTTTCTGCTGTGTAGTACTCCATTGTGTAAATATACCACATTTTTTTTTAATCCATTCTTCGATTGAGGGTCATTTAGGTTGTTTCCAGGTTCTGGCTATGACAAACAAAGCTGCTATGAACATAGTTGAGCACATGTCCTTGTGGCATGATTGAGCATCCTTTGGATATATACCCAAAAGTGGTATTATTGGGTCTTGAGGAAGGTTATTTCCTAATTTTCTGAGAAAACACCACCCTGACATCCAAAGGGGTTGTACCATCTTGCATTCCCACCAGCAATGCAGAAGTGTTCCCTTTTCTCCACAGCCTCTCCAGCATAAGTTGTCATCAGTGTTTTTGATCTTGGCCATTCTTACAGGTGTAAGATGGAATCTCAGAGTTGTTTTGATTTGCATTTCTCTGATGACTAAGGATGTTGAACATTTCCTTGAGTGTCTTTCAGCCATTTTAGATTCCTCTGTTGAGAGTTCTCTGTTTAGGTCTGTACTCCATTTTTTTTATTGGATTATGTGTTCTTTTGGTGTCCAATTTCTTGAGTTCTTTGTATATTTTGGAGATCAGATCTCTGTCTGATGTGGGGTTAGTGAAGATCTTTTCCCATTGTGTATGCTGTCATTTTGTTTTGTTGACCATGTCCTTTGCTTTACAGAAGCTTTTCAGTTTCAGGAGGTCCCATTTATTAATTGTTTCTCTCAGTGTCTGTGCTGCTGGGGTTCTATTGAAGAAGTGGTTCCCTGTGCCAATGCGTTCAAGTGTATTTCCCACTTTCTCTTCTATAAGGTTCAGTGTGGCTGGCTTTATATTGAGGTCTTTGATCCATTTGGATTTGAGTTCTGTACATGGTGATAGATATGGGTCTATTTTCATTTTTCTACATGTTGATATCTAGTTATGCTAGCACCATTTGTTGAATATGCTTTCTTTTTTCCATTTGATAATTTTTGCTACTTTATCAAATATCAGGTGTTCGAAGATGTGTGGATTGATATCCGGGTCTTCTATTTGGTTCCATTGGTCCTCCTGTCTGTTCTTATGCCAGTACCATGCTGTTTTCAGTACTGTAGCTCTGTAGTATAGTTTGAAGTCAGGGATTGTGATGCCTCCAGAAGTTCTTTTGTTGCCCAGGATTGTTTTGGCTATCCTGTTTTTTTGTTTTTTTTGTTTTTGTTTTTGTTTTTTTTTGCTTCCCTAATGAAGTTGAGTACCGTTCTTTCAAGATATCTTTGAAAAATTTTGTTGGGATTTTGATGGGCATTGCGTTGAATCTGTAGATTGCTTTCGGGAGGATTGCCATTTTTACTATATTAATTCTGCCTACCCAAGAGCATGGGAGGTCTTTCCATTTTCTGGTGTCTTCTTCAATTTCTTTCTTCAAATATTTAAAGTTCTTGTCATACAAGTCTTACACTTGTTTGGTTAGAGTTACTCTGAGATATTTTATGCCATTTGTGGCTATTTTGAAGGGTGTTGATTCTCTGATTTCTTCCTCAGCCCTTTTATTATCTGTGTACAGGAGGGCTACTGATTCTTTTCAGTTAATCTTGTATCCTGCTACATTGCTGAATGTGTTTATGAGTTGTAGAAGCTCTTTGGTAGAATTTTTGGGGTCACTTATGTAAACTATCATATCATCAGCAAACAGTGAGAGTTTGACTTCTTTTCAATTTGTATCCCCTTGATCTCCCTTTGGTGTCTTATTGCTCTAGCTAGGACCTCAAGAACTACATTGGGGCTGGAGAGATGGCTCAGAGGATAAGAGCACTGCCTGCTCTCCCAGAGGTCCTGAGTTCAATTCCCAGCAACCACATGGTGGCTCACAACCAACCATCTATAATGAGATCTGTCACCCTCTTCTGGCATGCAGGTGTACATGGAAGGAATGTTGTATACATAATAAATAAATAAATCTAAAAAAAGAACTACATTGAATAGATATGGAGAGAGTGGACAACTTTGTCTTATTCCTGATTTCAGTGGAATTGCTGGGAGTTTCTCTCCATTTAGTTTGATGTTGGCTGTTGGCTTGCTGTATATTGCCTTAATTATGTTTAGGTATGTTCCTTGTATCCCTGCTCTCTCCAAGACTTTTATCATGAAGGGATGTTGTATTTTGTCAAATGCTTTTTTGGCATCTAATGAGATGATCATGTGGTTTTTATTTTTCAGGTTGTTTATACAGTGGATTACGTTGACAGATTTTCATATGTTGAACCATCCCTGCTTCTGTGGGATGAAGCTGACTTGGTCATGGTGGATGATGGTTCTGATGTGTTCTTGGATTCGATTTGCTAATATTTTATTTAGTATTTTTGCATCTATGTTCATGAGTGAGATTGGTCTGTAATTCTCTTTCTTAGTATTGTCTTTCTGTGGTTTGGGTATCAGGGTAATTGTAGCCTCATAAAAAGAGTTTGGCAATGTTCCCTCTGTTTCTATTGTGTGGAATAATTTGAGGAGTATTGGTATTAGTTCCTCTTTGAAAGTTTTGTAGAATTCTGAGCTGAAACCATCTGGTCCTGGGCTTTTTTTTTGGTTGGGAGACTTTTGATGACTGATTGTATTTCTTCAGCAGTTATAGGTCTGTTTAATTTGCTTATCTGGTCTTGATTTAATTTTGGTAAGTGATATTTATCCAGAAAGTTGTCCATTTCCTTTAAGTTTTCCAATTTTGTGGAGTACAGGTTTTCAAAATATGACCTGAAGATCGTCTGTATTTCCTCCATGTCTGTTATGTCCCCCTTTTCATTTCTGATTCGGTTAATTTGGATATTCTCTCTCTGCCTTTTGGTTAGTTTGGATAAAGGTTTGTCTATTTTGTTGATTTTTCTCAAAGAACCAACTCTTTCTCTCACTGATTCTTTGTATTGTTTTCTTTGTTTCTATTTTGTTGATTTCGAGCTAGTTTGATTATTTCCTGCCCTCTAGTTCTCTTAGGTTAGTTTGCTTCTTTTTGTTCTAAAGTTTGCAATTGTTCTGTTAATTCACTAGTGTGGGATTTTCCCAGCTTCTTTATGTAGGCATTTAGTGCTATGAACACTGCTCTTAACACTGCTTTCATTGTGTCCCATAAATTTGGGTATGTTGTGTGGTCATTTTCATTGAATTTTAGGAAGTCTTTAATTTCCCCTTTTATTTCTTCCTTGGCCCATTGATTCAGATGAGCACTGTTTAATTTCCATGTGTTTGTGGGTTTTCTGGATTTGGTATTGCTGTTGACTTCTAGTTTTAAGGCATGGTGATCTGATAAGGTCCATTGAGTTATTCCATTTTTTTTTGTATTTGTTGAGGTTTGTTTTGTTACCGAGTATGTGGTCAGTTTTTGAGAAGGTTCCATGAGGTGCTGAGAAGAAGGTATATTCTTTTCTGTTTGGATGGAATAGTCTATAGATGTCTGTTAAGTCCATTTGAGTCATAACATCTGTTAGTTCTCTTATTTCTCTGTTTATTTTTTGTCTGATTGGCCTGTCCAGTGGTGAGAGGGGAGTG